>BOPN01002352.1:101695-106695 GCA_017312705.2 Penaeus japonicus | reverse complement strand
TCCGTTTCATCATGTTCCTTCAACCAGCTGAGTTATCTTCGCCATGTCTTCGCTTACCCTTCCACAAACCACGCGACCCTTCGACCAAACTGAAATTTGAGTTAACAAAAATGCTTATTAGATTGATGAGATGTATTATGATGCTTTGTTTAATCCGTATTCACTATAGGGTGAAAATAGTCAGGTAATATGTTAACCCTACGGCTAGAAGTCTCATACAGTAGTGCTTGAGGAATTGCTACCGTGAGTTATCAGTTTTATTCAATGAATATATTATATATATATATATTTATTTATTTATTTATTTATTTATTTATATACACAAAATAATCCTAACTTGTCCTGAATTTTGAGGCGGGCCCTCCCTCGGCGGTACGACCACAATGTTTACGTTTAGTTGAGCGAGGACAACGAAGGCGGGAACGAGTATGATGTCATGATATATGATTAGCTGTGAGGAAGATGCCAAAGTGAAGTCAACATAACACGACTTGGTAAGCTAGAAATTGACGGAACGATGAGTGCACCTGTCTAATGTCAAGTGTATTTAAGATTCTCAAAATAATTTACAAGAAAAGTCTAATGAAACTTAAATCTTTATATATGAGGTGAATGCAATTTTAATTAAGGTAACATATACGGTACATTTATAAAGTGTGTAACTTTTTAAAAATGATTTTGCTCTTGATACCAGTTGATCGCAATACTCTGTTGACATTGACTTCAAGGATGGTATATGATTTTCAGGCTTCAGTGTTTTCTTCACAAAATTCAGACATAATTCAGACGGATTCTTAGGGACTGGAAATTCAGTCTGGAAAATATGGCATGTGTACAACCAATCTACTAGATATATTTTCCTTTTAAGTTAATGCACACCAGCACACTGGAAATAACGAACATGTACATAAGAAATCTTTGCAAAAAGTACCATGGGCCATGATGTTTAACTTCCTATTATTTGGTGAGGTTTTATATACACCACTCTTTTGTTTCAGCCTTTAATAACATTGTTTAGTGCCAGCACACAGGTTTAACAATGCAGCAGCAAAATTTGACACAAAAGAACATTCTTTCATAACTTTATAATAACCACAGTACCAAAAACAAAAGTGTTACTACTAAGCATTTAGTATGATGCCCTATTTGAACAAAACTGATAATTCATGGTAGCAATTCCTTAAGTACTACCATATGCGATTTCTAGCCGTAGAGTTAACATATTACCTGATTATTTTCAGCCTATGGTGAATATAGATTAAACAAAGCATCATATTACATCTCATCAATCTAATTTTTGTCAACTCATAATTCAGTTTGGTCGAAGGGTCGCTTGGTTTGTGGAAGGGTAAGCAAAGACATGGCGAAGATAACTCAGCTGGTTGAAGGATCATGATGAAACAGAGAGGTATCGACTCCTCTAATGTTATGGAGGAGGTGGTAAATAAAGATATTGATTAATGTAATTCTAAGATGAAGTGTAGATTATTTTATAAATAACTGTGAAATCAACTGTGAAAATTTGTGACACTGAAGATATTGAAGAAATTTAATTTTACTATTCAGACCTATAAGCTGTGATGGATTGGCAAATAATTATGCTGATGAAGAAAATGTTATTGAAGAAATTTCTGAACCCAATATAACCCCACAAATGAGAGATAGAAAAGTAGATTGGTCAAAAGTGGAAAAATTTAAACATGATATGGTGTCTTCTAAGGAGCAGTTCAAGAAACATTAACTGCATATACTACTGGAATTCCTTTTGAGTCACATATCCCCTGGTACAGCAATACACAGCTATACAAAATCATGTTTAGAAAACATGTATGACAATGATTTAGAGAAGTAAATCAGGAGAGAGGCAAAGATGAGTTTAGAAGCTACCCAACAGATAATTCTTGAGATTCTTTTGTGAAAATGGTTCCTGATATTTAGATAAGAAAATGATTTGGTTACAAGGTCCTTTATATAAAATGAACAGTTTTCATTGTGTTGACAAAACTATAGCTTAATTTCAAAATCTTCCCAGGGAAGAAGTTGCCAGAAAGTTTGTGCACGTTGGTATGAGGTGGATGAGATTTTTTATTCATATGACAAACTGTTAACTTTCAGTTAACCCAGTGCGTTCAGGTGTCATGACATACATGACGCAGGAGCTTTGGCCTTACAATGGGCATCAAGATGTCATTGATGTTCAGGGATTTAGGATCACTGTGTTGTTTTATTTTGCTATGAGAAATGAGAGTGATAATGACAATTACATTCATAATTAATGTAATTGCTATAATATTAAGCAAAATGGGTTTCACCTAACATCCAGAACCTAGATGGAACCACTTTTCTTCTAGCACCAGCAGGAGAGAGAGCCTTGAATGGCACCCATCCATGGTCTCTAGCAAACACTATATTTATAGAGGAATGATACACAGCAAGTTGCTGATATCTTGCTCTAAATTACAGCTGATGAAGGATATGCTGGCAGAAAGAGAATAGGAATGTGACTCAAACCATAGCCAGTGTCTGCAATGTGTCCCTGTGCCAGTAGTGATGCCTTTTATTCTGGCACTCAGTCACAAGCACAGGTTTCCTTCCTCTTCCCTACCTTTTCATGTTGTCTTCATTGTGGATGGTTTTATGTTTTGTATTTGTTCATGCCAGTACATGAATAAGAAAAAATAAAGTAGCTTTTTGTCCTCCCATAAAATAGCAATAATTCTATCACACTTAGTATAGAGAAAATAATGAGCTGATATGGACCCTATACTACAATTTTAGTCAACTTCAGCATTGATAGAGCCTGTTATATGACACATGTAAGTTTCTCAACACAAAACACACAAAAATCATAACACAAAAATGGCTCTAGTTTTACAATGAGTGATTGAAAGAGAGTGGGAAAAGTCAAGATATGTTGTGTGAAGCTGGCTCACTCTGAAATAGACCCATCCTGGAGACTGGGCAAGCAAATCTCTCCCTCGTCTGCAATAGATTAAGGGAATTTTTGACTGCCAAAGTCCACATCATTTGATGAGAATCAGCTGCTAAAACAAGTGTCTTTGAAATAATATCTACTCTGAAATTGGCAGAGAACTTGGCTTTCCAGAGAGGTTTTTTACATGCATCAATAGGCAATTATGTAACACAGTTGGCACTCTTCTCCCTTTAGATATTAATTAAGAAAATGTGTGAAGTGGCAAAGATCTTGCAAAGAATAATGTACAGAAAATTGATATATAGACTAGCCATCTTCAAAAACAGAGAGATGTTCAATTTCAGAGCTTATGTACTATAGAGTATGAATGCAACAGACTTCATCTGCTTGCAAGTGTTTGAAGAGAGATGGTTCATACCATTTGTTTATCACTAATTTAATAAATGCATATGCAGTGCATATTGGCTTAACTCATTGATAGAGGATGGCATGATTTGCTGTCAAAGCAGCATCGGTCATAAACACGGATGGCACCATGCCAAACAACATAAACCCGCCACATGACTGTATACATATTTTATTAAAACTGCGGCCAATGGGTTGAGATGTATTTAAATAGAAAAATGGGTGCCTGATAATCAGCTTCTGCCTTGTCACAGCTAAAGTTGTGAAAGATTGATTGGTAACAAGAAGGGTGGAAAAAGTGGGAAAGTAGACATATGTTTCTGATATTTCTTACAAATGTAAATAAACATCTTGATCGTGTGTAAATGATAAATCCCAAAATTAAGGTTTAAGAATTAAAGTAGTCTTTCCATAAAAAACAAGTTGCATATATGGGAGGCTAAATTGAAATTAAATGAAAATTTCAAATGCATAATGTTGTTGTGAAATCATTGGTGCCAATTTTCTAACTTGCAGCAGTTCTAACACTTTTGAGAATCAAATATTATTGAAACACCCTGGTGGCAGTGTTCTTGAAGTTGTAAAAGAAAAGATTTTACATCCTAAATATATATCTGAAATTGCCTTTCTCATGTTGGTCATGTTGAATCAAGTATTCCCCTTATAGATTCACTAATTTTGTACATGATGATATTTAACAATATCAGTACTTTTCTTTGCCAAAAATTTCTACAAGAAAAAAAAGCTGCTTAAAAGTTAAAAACCCCCCTCCCTGATAAACTTTTTTTCTTCTTCTTCTTTTCTTTTCTTTTCTTTCTCTTTCTTTTTCTTTTTTCTTTTTTCTTTTTTCTTTTCTTTTCTTTTCTTTTCTTTTCTTTTCTTTTCTTTTCTTTTCTTTTCTTTTCTTTTCTTTTCTTTTCTTTTCTTTTCTTTTCTTTTCTTTTCTTTTCTTTTCTTTTCTTTTCTTTTCTTTTCTTTTCTTTTTTTTTCTTCCAACTTCTAAAATAATTTGTTCCAAATACAAAGTTTTATATTTGGGTTTGCAGGAAACTGCACATAATTCTTTTTAACCCATTGATAGCAGATAGCATGATTTGCTGTCAAGGCAGCATGATTGTATACATATTTTATTCAAACTAGGGCCAATGGGTGAAAATTAAGCTTTACATAGAATTGATTCAAGTAAAGGTGATAAAAAAAGATACAATGAAATAGAGATTGAAACTGATGGCAGTTTATTTTTACTATTTCAGTTCTGTTGATTAGTAACAATATGGATGCCACACAAGCACTTGAGTGTACACAAGCTTTACCTGCTGACTGGGATGAAGATGATGACCTTAATTCAAGAGAAAAACGTGTTGTAAGTTTTTAAAATTGCTTTCAATAAGATGCATATATGGAGGAAATAAGTGTAGAAGAAGTGTAGATCTATAACAAAAGTTTTGAAAAAGAGTATAATGGTTTTGTGATTATGATGTTTGCATTTCCCTAAATACAGGTTGCATGGCTGGAAATTGAAGGCTTCCGCCATGAGATTTTTGAGGGTGAGACCAAAATTGGCAGAGATCCAGCAACTTGTGGCATTGTGTTGCAGAACAAAGTAAGCAAAACTCATTTATTATTCCTCATATTAGGTTAAAACTTGATGCTGAAATAG
>BOPN01002352.1:79195-81695 GCA_017312705.2 Penaeus japonicus | reverse complement strand
CAGAGGTCCACACCTCAAAAGGAAGGGGACAATGGAAAAACAGGAATACATTTCACTAGGGTGTCTAAGGTAGTTGCTTCTAGTACAGTATTTCCAAAATCATTAGGTAAGGAGGCTATACATAGTCAGTCCACTCAAGATTCGACGAGTATAGAAGATGTAAAAATTTACTCTTCAGATAGTGATGAGAGTGATAATGAGGATTTTAAGACTTGCAAATCAGTGCCAGAAAAAGTAAAAGAGGTTGCAAATATTTTAAGTGACAGTGATACTGATGATGATGTAGGTAATGTTTCACAGAGGTTATTTGAGTTTTCTCAGGATGATGAAAAGGATAAAAGTATAGGAAAACAAACCAATGATGAAGGTAAATTTGAGGAGGACTATCAGCACAAGACAAAAGGAATTGTTGAAACAGAGAAAGAAGACAAGCTTACTTGTGCCGAGAAGATGACCAAAGATATAATCAGTGATCCGAAAGAGGATTCCCCAAGAAAGAGAAAAATAAACACAAGAAAAACTTTGGCTAGAACTTCAGTGAATCAAATCCAAAGTGGCATTGAATCACATAAAGCCAACATAGGGAATGCCATAACCAAAAGGGAAACAGGTGAAAAGACCAATGAAAGCAAAGAGGTTGATGCAGAGGAGACAAAAAATCATAGAACAGCAAGAGAAAGAAGGCAAGATAAGAGAAAGAGCTTAGAATTAGACTCTGTCATAGAACAAAAAACAAGGAGTGGCAGAATAAAGAGAGAACCAAGAAGATTTTCTCCAGACAAAGATTCAGGGCTTACTGATTCATCCTCTGCCTCTGCAAAACCAAAAGAAAAAACAATAAATATCTCCAAAACTATAGAAGAACATCCAGATGTTCTTCCATCAAAGAGAACAAGAAGATCAGCTCCAATCCTTTTAAAGAAAGACAATGTTAATAATGAAGAAGAAAAACACACTTTGCTAGCAAGAGTAGGGAACAGTGCAAAACTTCAAGATCATGATTCAAACAGAGTGGACGTCCAAAGAAGCGGACCTCAAGAAGCAGTCCTTCAGGCAAAGGAAATTCTAGGAAAAAAAGGACAGAGGTCTAAAAGTTCAAAGGAAACAGAAATGAAAGAACTAGCTCAAGAGAGCAATTTTGAAGCAAAGAATATTGATACTGAAAGTGTAGTTCAAGAAAAAGAAATGGAAGTACAGAAAAAAAAAAATGGAACAAATGTGCTGGCAAGGGATCCGGATACAGTATCTGTGGAAGAAAATTCAGAACCTGTGAGAAGAGGCCGGAGATCCATGGTCACCAAGCCAAAAAAAAGTAAAACAGAAAAAGACAGTAAATTAGACAAGGAAACAAATGTTACAATTGCTGACATTGTAGATAAGGAGGAGAATGTGCATCCTCAAGGAAGACAATGTAGATCAGCATTTGCAAGGCCAAAAGGAAATGGGACTGAAAGCACAAATCAGATAAGTAAGCATGAGGCAAAGGAGAAAAAGGTAAAAAAAGAAGAAAATGTTGAACCTCCTCGAAGGGGACGTAGATCAGCGACTACAAAGCCAGAAGTTAAAACAGAAAATACAGATCAGGCTGTTAAGCCAAAATCACTGGATACTAGTGTAGGGAACAAACTAAAGGAATTAACTTCAGGAACAAAACAAGAAATGCTGCAAAAGAATGTGGAAAATAGTGTAGAAGAGCCACCAGAAGAAGTGAAAATACAACCATCTAGGAGAGGACATAGATCAACAGTTCCTAAATTAAAGGACTGTAATATAGAAAATAATTCTGAAACTAAAAGTAAAAACATAGAAACTGAAATTGAGTCCTCTAGACGAGGACGTAGATCAGCAATTCAAAAGCCAGTTAGGGATGAAAGTTTGAATCAGGTTAGTGAAACAGAGGACAAAGAAAAGACAGTTGGACGACCAAAGAGAGCACGCAGATGGGTTGTTAGTGAGACTAAAGAAACCGACATATCTACAGATGCTGACAAAAAACCTGGGTTGAAATTAACTTTTAAATCTATGCAGAATGAATTTGTAGAGGAGAGTCGTCCTCAACGTAGAGGAAGAGCAAGTATTGCTACATCACATCCTACCATAAAGGAAGTTCCTACATCTTCTAGACAAGTACGATTGAGTATGATACCTGAGAAGTTAGATGATAATGATGGACCAAGTAAATCAAAGAGACAAAAAAAAGCAGAAAACAAGGAAGTAGGGCCTTGTAGTTCTGTTGACGAAAAGCTGTCCGAGGTGAAAGTTAAAGATAAAAGAAAACAAAAAAAGAAAACTCTGGCTGAAGATAGTTCTGATAGTGAGTCCAGTTTAAAGAGGTCATCCAGCCAAGATAGTCAAAGTTCACACGGAAGAAAGAGGGTAAGAAGAACTAGTAATTCTTCAGAGGATATACACTTGACACCAAAGTCTGCAAGAACCATAAACATGAAAATGGTATGTTTTAAACCTTTCTCTATAAATATAGATAAGGATTAGATTAAAC
>BOPN01002352.1:77774-79095 GCA_017312705.2 Penaeus japonicus | reverse complement strand
TTCTTTTTCTTTCTTTTTTCTTTAGTTTCTTTTTTTTTTCTTTTCTTTCTTTCTTTCTGTGTTTCTTTCTTTTTCTTATTTTGTTCTTTTCCCTTTTCTTTTTTTCTCCTGTCTCAAAGCATATGAACCATCATTTGCATGATTCTATTGTTTAATTTGAGTTGATGTAGCAGAATTTTAATCAGTACTGATTTTTTCCTAAAGTTCATGCAGATTTTATTTATTTATAACAGAACTCACCACATAGCAAAGACATTCTCTGGTCACCATCACAAAGGCAGCAGCAGGCAGACTTGCGGCCAAAAGTGCTTTTTACTGGTTATAAGGACCAGCAGGATGAGAAGATTGTTACAGATCTAGGTAATATGATGTTTTGTTATTATTTAGAAATGAATGGTGATTAAAAATTTAGTATATGCAGACTACTGAATAATATGAGATAAAGAAAAGCATATTTATAAAGCCAACATGAATATGAGTGTTCTCAGTGAGTCTATGAGATAAAGAAAAGCATATTTATAAAGCCAACATGAATATGAGTGTTCTCAGTGAGTCTATGAGCTTTAGCTTGTTTCACATTTTTTTCACCAGTAAAAATGGTTTTGTTGGCAGTTGCATACTTACATGGTGGTCCTTGATACTTCAAACTTCCAACAGTGCCCCTTTCAGAGGAAGATAATGATGTTTATGGATTACCATGTGTCAGTGACATGTTCTTCAAACATTTACAGTGCCAAGTGACTTTACCCAGTCAGATATTATGAGTTAGAATGTCGCTTCAAGGAAAGCTCACTGCACTCTTATCTCTCCCTCTCTCTCTATTTATTTGGTTGTTTGTTTGTGTCAGTATATAGCAAGAGTTTTAGAAATTATAAGTCCTTTGGCAAGTAAAGATTCTGGCGTAAATGTAAGTTTTTGTTTTTTTTATAGGGGGAATGGTCGTGGATTCTCCAAATGAGTGTTCAGTGCTTGTTACAATAAATATCCGAAGAACCTGTAAACTTCTAGCTGTCATTGGTAAAGGTTTGCCAATTGTCACACCAAGGTGGCTGTCTGCATCAAAATTAGCAAGAAATTTTGTTGGTGAGCCACAATTTTTTTTTTTTTTTTTTTTTTTTTTTTTTTTTCTCCATTTTTCACCTGTAAATGAACTTAAATAGTAGAATACTGACAATAGATTTGAATTTGAAAATATAAAGAAAGTAAAATCACATCATGTACCATATTTATATTACCTCTTATTATTTAATTGAATATATATATATTGTAAATGTTTATGAACCTATGTAGTATTTATAATCATCACTAACTTTTTCCAGAT
>BOPN01002352.1:32774-42774 GCA_017312705.2 Penaeus japonicus | reverse complement strand
TGTAATTCTTTTGAGCTGGGGTGTGATGTGAAAATTAGAATATAGGTTAATTCTTATGAAGGCATTAGAAAATTACTGCAAATTTCAATTGTAAAATCCCATTGCAAATTTGCCACTGTATATCAAAGGTCATACTTTATTATTTTTAGAATTAAATTAATTTTATTTAACAAATTAAAAAAAAGTCTGTGCATACAATTGGCCCTTTAAAACTAATTCCCCTTCTTGTTATATGTAATACTTTTAATCCAATTACATATGGCTGATACAAGTACAAGTGTCCTCAGTTTATTTGATGTGAAATGTATAGATATTTTGAACAGATTAATTTAGTTTGGATTACAGCTTAGAGAAGCAACATTTTAGTGTAATATTATTTTCTTGTCCATGGACTGCTATGTTCTAAGTATTCATTGAAATGCATTTCTACTTTGAAATGATTTTACCTTATATATCTAGATTACTTTCTCAGAATCTGATACTTACAGTCTTTCACTTATATTTCTGAAATTCCATTTTATTACAAATCTATGTTATTGATTTGCAATTTCATTGATTGTAGATTGTGCTTTTGGCCATCATGTAGATTATTACTTGCCTTTGAATATAGCTATCCGCATATCAAATATTGCTTAATCATTATTACCCGATATATAGGGCATAGTGCAGATTCAAGTTTAGTATTGAGCAGTCTACCTCTCTTATTTCCATAATCTGTTTTACTTGCAATATGTGTTCATATGTACAGTATAAAAAAATGTAAAGTATTATTAAAAATCTAAAGATATTTAATCCACAACCATTTGTATACATTCTACCAGTAGATTTTAGTTTCATTTTATGTGGAAAATTAGAAAAATTCTTGTTAGATATGTAATAAGAAAATGTTTCAGCCATATTCTGCCAGAATGAATTTTCTTTTATACCAGTGATTAGTAGTACACATAATGGCAGAATGTATATAAATTCTGAAATTTATAATCTAGGTTATTTGCTTGTAAACTGAGAAAAATTCTGGTAATAAAGTTTGAAATTTCTTATTTGATTTTTAAATCATCATGAGTTTGATCCTGTGCTGTTGTTTGATAATAAATTAATATTAAATTGAAGCATTTAATATTTCCATGCATATCAATAATGATATTTTGGGTCCTTTTTATGGAAATGCAGGTACTATGCATTTGTTTCCTTAACCCACTCACGACGGGGGCATTCCAGCCTTGAATGTCCCAATGCCGGGGCATTCAAATTATTAGGCCTAAATCAATTAAATGGCTGGCACAATACTGTACCACCCGTCCAGAGAGGGTTAATTAATTTACACTTAACTAACTTGCCTACATGAAAATATGTTATAATGATTATATACATCTCATCAACTGTTTTGAATAAGGGTAACATTCTTTTAGCTTAGTGCCTTCTCACATTCCTTGTTTACTTACCAGCTATTGCCATGACAGATTCTTAACCCATTGTGGACGGGTGTCATGACATACATGACACATGAGCTTTGGCCTGACGACGGGCGTCATGATGTACATGACGTTCAGAGATTTTGGATCATTGTGCTATTTTATTGTGCTATGAGTAATGAGTGAGTGATGATAGCAATTGCAGTCATAATTACCATAATTACTCTAATATTGAGCAAACCTAACTTCCAAAACCTAGATGGCACCACTTTCTTCTAGCACCAGTAAGAGAAAGAGCCTTGAATGGCACCCATCCACGGTCTGTAGCAATCACTACCTTTATAGAGCAATGGCACACAGCAAGTTGACGACCTATTGCTCTAAAGTACTGTCGATGAAGGATGTGCAGTCAGAATGAGATGAGGAAGGTGACTCAAACCATACTCAATGTCTAAAATGTGCTCCTGTGCCAATATGGATGCCTTTTACTTTGGCACTCACAGTCACAAGCACAGGTTTCCTTCCTCTTTCCTACCTCTTCATGTTATCTTCATTGTAGGTGGTTATATGTTTCGTATTCTTTCATGACAGCACAAAAATAGGAAGAAATAAAGTTGCTTTTTGCCCTCCCATAAGACAGCAATACTTCTATCATACTTAGCATAAAGAAAATAATGAGCTGATATGGATCATATACTACAATTTTAGTCTACTGTAGCCTTGATAGAGCCTTTCATATGCCATATATAAGTCTCTAAACACAATAAAACACAAAAATGGCTCTAGTTTTATAATGAGTGACTGAAAGAGAGTAAGAAGATTCAAATTATGATGCTTCAAGCTGCCTTGCTCTGAAATAAAACCCATCCTGGAGATGGCCAAGCGAATCTATCCCCCGTCCGCCATGGGTTAATAATCAATCCTTGTTCACTTTGTCTTGCACCAAGGTCACAACTGTTACTGGGCTTGTATGAACCTACTCAAAACATGCTAATATTTTTTCACATGTTAAGTTAGGTATCAAAAGCTTGGTTTTAGTTGAAATGTGAACTAATTTGTTAATTTGGCAATAAGAGGGCATCCCACTGTATAGTGAAAAAGTTGGACCACCTGCAGAGGTCCCTGATATTTTAATTTCATCAGTGCCTTCTCTAGATCTCTCAATATTTTAGCAAAGTAAATCTGTGTTTTCAAAATCCTTGCTGCCTTTTGTTTCCTAAAACTTCTTCTAATCACTTCCTTTATAGGTATTAAAAGGTATGTTTATCCTGAGTAAATAACAAATCAGCTCTGTTTACTTCCTCATGTTACAACATGTAGTGATAATTGTATTCTGCAAATACTCATTTCCCAAGCGTTACTTTAAGAAATGTAGTAACTGTAACAGGCTGTAGTTATTTTGTTTATTTAATCATATGTATTAGTTCAACATTTTGATATGTGTTTTAACCCAGTGATACATCATGTTTAATATATTGAACTGGCATGAATTAAAGAGGAATGAAATTGATTTCATCAGATTTTACCATGTATGTCTTGCTGCCACATGTTATAACACTTTTTATAGTGACAGATTGGACTTACATTTTTTATTTCAAATGAACATGATACCAGTGCTACTAAGGGCAAAGAAATGTTACTTTAGTAAATTGAGAAAGTGGGAATTAGTAAGAGAGTAGTTAAAGAAAGTAATAGACAATTAAATATGTAAAGACTGCATTTTCCTGATTTTTTTTACATAAAAGCTGGGTGGGCTTTATTAAAGCCTGTTTTTTCAACACTGATCCTGCTTGAAAAGGATGTTACTCTTCATCATAGATATTTTTGAACCAATGATACCTAGTTTGTTGTCAAATTTTACTTCAAAGTCTCAGATTTCTAGCAGAGGTATGAACTGAAATAATAACATAGATCTTTGTCTTGAAAGTATTGTTTTGCCAGATGTTTAGATTCAATATTTACTAGAGGTGAAACATAACAAATCCTCATTGTAGAAATACTGCTCTAAGGGCCAAGGTTTGTGGGTTTAAAAGGTTTTACTGTGACAAATAGAGCACCTCCCTGCCGTTATTCACTTAAGCTATTTAAGATCTTATAAAAAGAACAAACAAGAAATCTCAACTTTCTTGTTCATCATGGACCCATGAAAAACATGACATCAATGGTCAATTGGTCAGTTTGTTATGAATTTGTAAATGGTATGTTTCCATATTTATCATGTAAGGTAAGAATAGATTTTCTCTCCTTACCTGGCCTGCTATCTTGCTGGGTTATCTTGATTCAGAATCATATTTCAGCCATCTAAAAACTGGAAAGCCACCAAAGTAGCAATTAGCAAGGTTTCGGATGGTTTAACTAAGGACTAGCAAGAGTAGAATTATCCATATGACTGGATGAATATCTAAATTTCTTGCCCTCCCCAACCACTATGGCAGTGGTTTCCAAAACCCATGGTTGTGGTTTAGATGAGGTGAAAATACTCTTGAAGGTCGTGGAATGGTTAAAAAAAATTCCGAAAGTGCAAGATAACATATCTACATCAGAAGTCTCAGTAAAATAAAATAATATTCAGCAAATTTTATTGGGTAAAAGTAAATTAGAAACTGAAATTATGATTTTACCCTTAGGGTCGCCAGGCAAAAAAGAGTTTATGGTTGCACAGTATAATGTAGAGTCCAAAAGGAAGCAGCATACTGGAAGCATAATTGCAACTAATATATGCAATCATCACTTAAAACTATTGGCAGATACTAGATAAATTGGATAGTCTCGCCAAATGACTTGACTTTAGACCTAATCTAACCAGTGTAGAGGATCAAATAATATGTTTGCTTAAGCAAGGCACGGTATTTTAAGCACTGCTTAACACCCAGGTCTCATGGGTTCTTGTTCTAAGATGGATTGATCTAGTGCATCCTACAATCCATTTTGTCTCATCCCTTGCTGGTGTCTCCTCCAGCAAGGGCATCCCGCTGGTGTGTCTCACCAGGCCATTGGGCCTCAAAACCCCTGTTGGGTGTGTTTTGTACGAGATATAGTTAGAGAGACATTACACAGCTTGTCGAATATTAGACCTAAGAACGTTCTGATAATTAAAAATTTATAGCCATGGTCTTATTTGGTGATAGTTATACCATCGTATGTTGCCCACTAGGATTACTATAATCAACATGTGTTCTTTGCCACCCTGGACATTTCCTCAAAAGCAGTATAGAGTGAAACCATGCTCCTCTTAAACCAGTGCCATGCAGCTTTCAGGGTATGCCATGCTGTTAAGGTATGTTTTTTTTTTCAAGATAAAAACACAACTAACATTAGACTTAAATTCTTGTCTCATATACATAAACAAGGAATTTGCAGAGTTAACCAAGGAGAAGTACGGTCTCTAGGAAAGTCATTTAGCCCTCATTAACCCGGTCTTACCAAGTTCCACGGCTCCAGACCGGGATTTTCCTAGTAAAGAAATATTCTGAAATTATAGTTTACTTAACACTTTAATTGCATTGATAAAATGTTTCAATATCTCACCGAATGAAAATAAAATCAATATTCATAATGCGAGGACTGATAGCAATAACTGTAACTTTTGCAAAGACAATTGACTTCTCTCCAGTCATCTATATATTTTTTTTCACCATGACTCTCTCTGCATTTATATGCTTGTTTATTTATGTGTCTGTTTTCGTTATCCTTCGAGTTTTCTCAACCCCCTATTTTTCAGTCTGTCTGTCTGTCTCTTTGTCTCTCTGTCTGTCTGTCTCTGTCTCTCTCTCTGTCTCTCTCTCTCTCTCTCTCTCTCTCTCTCTCTCTCTCTCTCTCTCTCTCTCTCTCTCTCTCTCTCTCTCTCTCTTTCTCTTTCTCTCTCTCTCTCTGTCTGTCTTTCTGTCGCTCTCTCTCTCCCCCCCCCCTCTCTCTCTAGCAGTCCGTTATTGCAGACAGGTAAGCTATTTGGGGAAGGTGGGGAAAGGTGTAAGAACATTTCCGGATATTGTGGCGTTTCATTTCATGTTTTGTATAAAAATAATAAGTTGCAGTTCTTAGAGAGAGGGAGGAAACTCGCAACTAATCCTTTTCATGTAGATAAGAATAAATATTTTTCTCTCGAGATGACAATATCCTTGTACAGAGAACACGAGACCTCAGATCACGATGTGTAAATATCGTATGTAGACGATCACTCTCTTTCAGCGAAGAATTACGTAGAGCAACTTTGACAATCTTGTGTATATCAAAGATGTCAAGATCCTTAAATTAAGTACATTCTGAGTGAATGAAAGCTAAATAGTGGTAATCAGTGGTTTTCAAAGTGATCATCAGGGGGAGAGGCATTCTGTGTGTTTTGTAATATGAATCATTCTTTCACCCCTAATCCATCACCGACCCCCTAAGAAGAACCGCATTGAAGCAACGCCCGAGCGTGTGGTGAAGCGAACCAGACGACAACCTATACTAAGGTCACCACAAAAGGATGAGACAAAATTATTTCTGATGCACCAAGACCTACAAAAAGAGTTAGTACACATCTCTACTTTTGGAGAAAAACAACTCCATATGTTTGCCACTTATAGCGACCTGTGTTACCGAAAGACTGCGTTGTGCTGTGGGCTACACGGTATACTCTACAGCTATCAAAACGCCATTCTACCTGGCGACTTGATCTAGCTCTTTTCAAGTCATACAGATGGTCATATGAGGTGCCTCGACTGCCAATTGCATTTGGTGGCGTCTAAATATACTTCATCGATGCCTATGTGACTCTTAGTTCTACTTAATCTTCTAACATACAGTGAGAGGAAATTAATAAACTAATAATTTGCATGGATGATAACCAACTTAAATCGGACTGCCTGATCACTGCGAGACTGTTGAGGCTCTCTGGATCTACGCATCACCTCCAGAAACACTCTTGGTTGAGGGCCTTTAAGGCTCGTCACCGATGAGAATGATTGCCTCTATGCGATATAACACACAGTCATAACCAGCCCAAATCGAGTGTGTGCTCAAGGGAAGTAAATTGAAAGAGTTACAGTGGTGAATAACATCCCATGCCACAGATGGGGGAAAGCTTCTGGAAGGTGAGCCGTTCCTTGAACATACCAACTGCCAAACACCTATCTACAAAATAAAAGAGGAAACCTTCCAGTTTCCATGGTAATACACACATTTACATATTCATCTCAGGCGAATGATGAAGCTAGGTTAAGTACACAATGAAGCTCTGAGAATCTGCACATTTTTAGGTCTTCGCCTGTGCAATCTCTCGATGCTGTGAGTAGAGAACCTCTCTTTCTTCCTGTCGTGACTGCATGACCCTAATTTATTATATGAGACAACTAAGGATTTCAAAATCTCTTACCTATGGGACTGTTTCCAACCCTTATATGGACAGTCAAAGGAGTCACTTCTGCGGCAGGATGATGAGGAATCCAATGGAAGTACCCACTATAAATCCCTCCATGATTCCGGGTGTTGGTACTTTCCAGATCCCCATGGGATAAATCCAGTCAAGCTGGAATTCGTCGGAACTGGGAAATGTGAAAGATCTAAAGCAGAGATCATAGGAAAAAAAAAAAAAAAAAAAAAAAAAAAAAAAAAAAAAAAAAAAAAAAAAAAAAAAAAAAA
The DNA here is from genome assembly GCA_017312705.2 of Penaeus japonicus. NCBI lineage: Eukaryota > Metazoa > Arthropoda > Malacostraca > Decapoda > Penaeidae > Penaeus > Penaeus japonicus. The sequence goes on along the minus strand of BOPN01002352.1, from coordinate 35,740 downwards.
AAAAAAATGCAGCACACTTAGAACTACCAAGGGTCAGAAACAGTACTCACAGATGGATTGAAAAGTGAAAACAGTGTACGCTTTGCACCGGCGAACATCAGGAAGATTGCAAATTGCAGTTTGGATTCTCGATGCAATCTCTATTTTACTCAAATTGTTCTTTATTTCATATTTGTATTGCATTTCAACTTCAATACCCTCATTTTCAACTGTGGCCAATTCCCGTGTATATAAATTTTAGTATTGCTGGTATTGCTTTTTTCTTAACATCTAGATCAGAAAAACTTTACACGTTAAATCATTTATTTAATACTGCTATGTGTGTGTCATAAAAAGAGGTAAACCATAATCCAGATGGAGGCCATTGGAATCCGTAAGTGTGTACATGGATATGTGTGTGTGCCTCTCTGACTGTCTACTCATGTGTAAAGAGAGTAAAAAAGTAGCTGAAGATTGATTTCGAACTCTTTGCATCTTACTGGGAAAGTGATGATTTATCAGATGCTTATTGTATTCTGAAGTGATTATATAATATATGTAAATGTGTACATGTAAAGTAATTTTACCCATACTACAAACCTAAATCCTCTTATCGATGCATATGTACTGAACCAAGTTTTTTCAGGTTTGTCATGAGAACTTAGTGTGAATTAGTTCATATGTTAAGCACCAATATACAGAACGTTGGTGATATACAGCGAGTGTATCAGATTTGCTGCATGTAAATTTGTCTCGGATATTTCAAATAAACAGGTCAGATGTTAATAAAAGAACATATGTCATACTGACATGATTTTTGCTGCTACAGCAATATTAGAATGATTAATAGATCATAGAAAATTGAGTATGCCATTCCTTATTTTCCATTGAACTTCATCAAAATGAATTCTTAATTATTTGAATAAAACCGTGTATGTTCATCTCCTCTTGAATACATCAGTAGCTCTTAAAATGTAAGGTGATAAGTAAATAAAGTCAAGGAGTGATCAGCGTTCGCAGTGCCATTCATGTTTTATTAGAAAAACATACTGGTAATAACCTGATGTAAATATTTGTTATTTGCTGATTAATGAATTTGGACGTAAAGGGAAAGAAAATATTTCGAGCTTGTCATATCCACATACACATGCTGCTCATTTTATATTTCATCTAGATGAAATCAATACTGTTAAATAAGTATTTTCAGGCCAACACAAAAAGATGCATTAGTTTGTGCATTGTGCATACATTGTCGTAAGAAAGATGTTGCAAATTATTACTTTTTTAAACTGAACTATCATCCATGCATCAGGTGGGGATTTCATGATAAAGCATGCGCTGCATGAAGACTTGCCTATAATAACCGCAATGTGCAGGGCGCAGGTTACTAGGACGTCGTCGTAGTAGCAGCAGCACGAGCGGCGAGGAGGCGTGACGGCAGGCCAGGGTGACTGCCTGGGTGAGGTGCAGGGGATACCTCAGTGCGAGTCGTGGTCCAGGGGAGGGTGGACGCTCTCTCTGGCAGCCCGTCACTGTGTGGGTGAGGCGCGCTTACTTCGAGTCGCCCTGCTGGAGGGGAGGAGGGAGGGGGTAGAGGCGTGTCGTACCGGGGTTAGGGGTAGAAAGCCAGAGAGGAGATAACTTGTGCAAGATATCCTGTGCATTGTGTTGACACTTCCGTGTAACATTACATCCGGACTTCTTAATTCAACAGTAGACAATCGGATTTTGTATATCGATTGTTTTTGTTATTTTCTTATGTATCTTTTTTTGCGGTGTCCTTTCTTACATTATCATTTTGTTTTTTGTATGAATGCTTAAAACTGCATTTCAAGTGAGTCCTGTAACTTTTTATTGCTATTATCATTTTATTTCATCGGTAAACAAATTCCGATTGTTCCAGTAATTGCGGAAATAGTGATTGTTGCAAACCGTGTAGAGTAACAGTGCGCGGAGAACCAGTGTCATCGGGCGCGAGATCCCCGTAGTTTTGTGTGACCTTCTTGCTGCTGGCCGAAATGAGGGCGTGCTGGCTACTAGGATTTGCTTTGGCGGTGGGTATGACCCATGGCCTGGGCGAGGTGCTGAGCACGTGCCCCGCAGAGTGCACGTGCTCTGACCTTACCGTGAGCTGCGGACACCGCGGACTCACACGTGTGCCCAGAAACCTGCCACACGACGCTCAGCGCATGTGAGTACCTCGGCACCTTCAGCCACTCATGCCAACAGTTGCTGTTACTTATACGGTTATGCTAGATCTGATATTAGAAATATGACGCTTTTACCATCAGTCATGCAAACGCCCTAAGAATTACTTAGTAGCGCATGACCTTCGATGTATGATTACTAACCAGACATTCATGAATTGGATGATAAGCCTCATTAGGAAAACCGCGCTGCGTTATGATGGACATTCATGTATGAGCAACCTGATTTTGCCTAAATGATGCTGAAGACCCTACTAACAAGCGATTTTTTAATGATGATTAAAATTATATTGTGCACAAGAGAGGCCAGCCTCCAAAAAAGTTGTCATACAAACAAGGTCAACCGTCACTGAAAATATATACAAAGAAATCTGTACAACATTAAAAATGTTTTACTTATCCTGCTGATTGGCCTGTTTGTAGGGTCACATAACGTCATTAATATCAACGAGCTTAGAAAAAGCAGTATGATATGAAGTCTATACTGATTTTGGTATACACGAAAATGAACATAACAAATTCACTATAAAAGGTTGTTATTTATATTTGGTGAGGAATATTTGCGTAGCAGAGATCGGTAGCAAAACACAATCGCCCCGTCATTAACGTAATATTACGCGCGAAAGGTCAGGGAAAGAGGGTTGTTTTGCATCTGAAAGGGCAAGCATGAGAAATTCTTTTGCGTCTTCAAGATCGGACAAGGAAGGCTTTGTATCTCAGAAATAAAATATTGTTTGGCGTCTGAAAGGTCAAGTAAAGAAGACGGTATTGTAATTTATA
>BOPN01002352.1:5000-15000 GCA_017312705.2 Penaeus japonicus | reverse complement strand
CTCTAGGTCTTTGCAGCCCTTAGCTTTCGAAATATGAAGGGCATGCTTTGGGTGCGCGATGCGTGGGCGGCCGCGAAAGGAAGGTTCGAGGAAAGTGTCCCGCCATAAGGGGCAGCCCCCCCGGCGAGCCTATGCCACATACTCTGTTACTGTCGCAGGGCAGCTTACGCGAAGAGCACCAGGATGACCCCGCTTGGTCATCACACGGCAGATTTTAGGTCACCGATGGCAGCTCTATATTGGCCCACTTGTTCTTTTGTGCTGACGGGTGCATCAATAATTTTGTTTGTGCATGTTATGCGTCAAAGGGATCTTCTAAGGCTATACTTTGTGTGCGCGTATATATATATATATATATATATATATATATATATATATATATATATATATATATATATATATGTGTGTGTGTGTGTGTGTGTGTTTGTGTGTGTGTGTGTATTCATATGTTTATATATTCACACACACACGCACACGCACACGCACACGCACACGCACACGCACATGCACACGCACACGCACACACACACGCACACACACACACACACACTGAAGTGGAGAGTGAATCCTCGGGTGGGGAAGGCGACTTCGAGATCCACAGAACCTTCGCTGCAGAGCACCCAGTTCCTTGCTGGCTTTGTTGATGGGCTATTGTGCTCTATGTTGAATTTCATGTTTTGGGTGTAACAGGACGACGAGTGGTAACCAAACAATCCACTTGTTAACGTTAAGGTCATCCTGATTTCCCATTTTATAGCGTAGCCGTCACAATGTGCACCGTATGATGGAAAGCGATAGAGTGGGTTTATTGCGTAACATTCCGCCAACATGGGCGGGACAGCGTTAAAATCCCGGCTTGTCCCGAAACTCACCCTTGCCGCTAGTATAATGAGCCAAGTGATTCATCCCAGTTCCTCAGGAACTTTCTGACTTCGAATATCACAATAAAAGTCTCCATAGGCTTATCAAGAGGATCAGACAACTCGTGAGGCTAAATGGAGGCGACACAGGTGCTAGTTTTCAGATTTTCTTGGAGAAAATGCCAAATACGTGTGTTTAGCTGATTGAAAGGACATGTATGTTAGTGTGCTAAGCGGGCCGTCAGATCCTGAGAGATAAATAAGAGACACACCGGGTGGGTGTCCTCCTGAGGGTTTTTGTACGGGTTTGGAAAGAAACCTTACCATTGAAAGTATTTTTATCAGACTCTTGTCTTGTCAGACCTTAATGGTTAAAACGAAGAACACGAATTTACTTTAAACTGAGAAAGCATATTTATTCAAAATTTAGAAATGGAAGTAAAAAATTGTATTGCACAATTCAACTAATGCCTTTAGTATTAATTCATCGAAAAAAGAGTGATTTTTTTTTAAAATAAAAATAAAGGCGAAGGTGTGTGGGTTAGGCCTACACGATGTGTCAAGATAATCCAAGTAGAAATGGTGTGTAGGCGGATCCCTGCCACATCGCCTGTCAGAATCACTCCCATATAACAATAGTAAAAACACACGCGAAGTATTGAGCATGATGTAGCCCTACAAATTTCGATCTCGTTTGTAATAACACAACGGCCAATTGATTTCAACAGGTAGTTAGGTCTGTGTTTATTCCTCTTGATCTGTACAAAGCACGCGCCCCCCCACACGCATACACGCACGTACACACACACACACACACATACGCATACACGCACGTACACACACATACGCATACACGTACGCACACACACACGCGCACGCATACACGTACATACACACACACACGCACGTACACATACATACGCATACACACACACGCACGTACTCACACATACACATACAAGTACGTACACACACACGCGCATACACGCACACACACACACACTCACGCATGCACATACACATGCACACGCGTATATATACATATATATGTATGTTTATGACACATACACATACAAACATACATTATTTACATAAATTCATACATACATACATACGTACATACATACACACATACATACACATACACATAATGCATACATACATACGCATACACATGCACATATACATACATTCATTAACATATATACATTCATATACATACATACATTATACATATACATACATTCATACACATACATGCACATTCATACGTACATACATACACATTCATACGTACATACATACACATTCATATATACATATACATTCATACATGCATATATACACATTCATACATACATATATACACATTCATACATAAATACACGTTCATAGATTCATTCATATACATGCATACATACACATTCATACATGCATATATACACATTCATACATAAATACATACACATTCATACATACACGTTCATACATTAATTCATTTACGTACATACACATTCATTCATATGCATACATACACTTATATTCATTCATATACATGCATACATACACATTCATCCATACATACACGTTCATATTCATTCATTTACATACATAAAGATACATTAATTCATATGCATACACATACATTCATTCATATACATACATACATATGCATTCATTCAAATGCATACATAAACACATACATTCATCCATATACATACATACACATACATTCATTCATATACATACACACACATACATTCATTCATACATATGCATACATACACACATACATTCATTCATATACATACATACATACACACACATACATTCATTCATATACATACATACATTCATTAATATGCACACACACATACATTAATTCATAAGCATACACACACATTCATTCATATACACATAAACACATACATTCATTAGTATGCACGCACACACATACATTGATTCATGTGTGTGTATATGTATATATATATATATATATATATATATATATATATATATATATATATATATATATGTATATATACATATATATATATATATATATATATATATATATATATATATATGTATATATATATATAAACATATATACACATACACACATATACTGTATGCATACACACACAGAGAAACACACTTTGAAACGAAACAGTTCAGTGAAACGTACGAGTGATCAACGGCTGACGAAGTCTCGTGCAATATTCATCTGTCTTAGAATTGCAACTGAAAGTGACACGGCGCTGACAATGCTCAATTTCATAAGGATAAAACTGATCGTGCTGAGATTATGAATTCCTCCGAAAACTTTTTGGATGAAATTTAAATTATCTTTACGAACTTGCGTTTGCTTCGATAATGTTTTAGCACAAACTTCAGCGTATGTTTTTCCCCCCTTTCGATAGCTTATTAACATTATTTCTGAAAAGGTATTTATTGACCTTTTATCATATTTTAACATATCCAATTATTAGGGTTGCCCCTTTTGCTGGTGCCCTTCCTACCGTGACTGCCCCTTGTCACTGCCCCGTGGTTACTGTTGTCTGGGTGGTCGTTCGGCTGTGGCCGCCCTTGTCCCAGTGGTCGTTCCCTGTCTTTCCCTTTTTTCCATGGTCGTTCCTCCTATGGCTATCCCTTGTCTCTGTGGTCGTCCCCCGTTGGTGCCCCTTGTGCCAGTGGTTGTTCCCCTGTGATTTCCCTTTGTCCCGGTGGTCGTTCCGTTTGTTTCCCTTTTTTTGATGATCGTTCCCTTGTGGCTGCCCTTTTCCCGGTGGCCGTTCCACCCGTGGCTTTCCCATGTCTCTGTGGTCGTCCCCCGTGGCTGCCCTTGTCCCGGCGATCGTCCCCCGTGACTGCCCCTTCTCCCGGTGGTCGTCCCCCGTGGCTGTGACGCAAGACGTGCGTGACTAAGGGGTGTTGACGTGACCCGCCTCGCTCCCACTACAGCTAATGAAGCAATTGATCTGACTTATGGCGGGATAAATTACATGTACCCTACGTTCCTTCGCTACATTGCTATTATAAAAAATCAGGTTTGGCACCGAGATGGTGTAAAGGAAGGTCGTTTGGCTGACGAAGTCTTTTGTTTTCTAGCTTCACGGTTTTGCTCTTCGCCGAGGGAATTACACCTCCCATGAAAATAGATACTGACAGTTATTTCCCTGATGAGCAGGTACACGTGGCATTCTGTCTCTTTGCAATGCCTGCATGTCAGATTCTGCATGAAGGAAGCAGAATGCAATAATACCTCTTCGGCGAGTTATTAAAGGTCAGGTGACTTTGGCGTTTTCTCAGCTCAAGTTGGAATCCTCCAGACAGCGCAACTCCACAGGAATGTATTGAGACTGAACTAAGGAGATGTATATTCACATGTACGCTGCAAACTTACTCACAGGCATGCACATACACACTTGTGAGCACAAATATATACAACATGCATAGGATTATAACCGCACTGTTTTGTTCTGTTTTGTACTAGATTTTATTTGAAAAATGGTTGAATGATTATAATAGTTATGAAGACTGTGTTCTACTTTTGAATAACGTTGGACATTTGTTTGTTTGTGATAAATGTAGAAGCCCCTTGCAATACTAGGAAATGAACATGAATAGAGCCTGTTATATTATCTTAGCGATCCCAAGAGAAAGCAATTTAAAGATACCTCGATGGTACTATGGTACAGTTTGTTAGAGCGAGTATGTCCCTTGTTTTCCCGTGTGTGTCAATCTGAAGCCCCTCAATCCGTCACTTGTTACAAGTTCTTGTTGGCATGCCCTTTTCAAGTAGGCATGCTTAATGGCTTGCAATAAAAGCTCAACTTAGAGTAAATATATTCTCTCCGGGATAACGATTTACGTTGTTTGAATAAAAAAAATAATGAAACAGTACTTTGCATAGCTATAATTATTTTGATCCTGTAATTGGTTTCGTTCGAGTGCTTATAAATGCAGAATTACAGATAAGAAAGGATAGAGAGGAGAGGATTAAATGAAAGGATAGGATGGTGCGGGAAATCAGGAGAAAACGGGACCCTAATGAAATAATATAAAATCGAAATGAAATTGGATCAGCTTGTAGGCTGGGCCCACAATGAGACAATAGTTTACATCAGAACCGGTTTGAGGTATGAATACTGGAGAAAGCCAAATGAAAAAAAATGGAAAAAAGAACTACGGAATTGGAAAATCTAACATTAGGACATGGAGAATAGAATAGACTTCACCGAAAAGAAAGTTCGGGTTCTAATTTTGATCACACTGGTTTCCTTCATTCGTTTCGAGCCGTCGAGTCTGCGTCAAGTCTGCGTTTATGACTTCTTCCTCTCGGGCCCTTCCCCTTCCTCAGGGATCAGGTGGCCAGAGAGAAACCTAATTAAAGCGATTTCTTTCCGCTTGTCTATCTTTAAGGACCTGTGTCTCTTATTTTCGAATAAAAGAAAGAACCGCCACTATACTGTCTCCGTTTCATTAATGTGTTTGAGCGGTGAGACTTAACTTTCCGTGGCCCTTTTATTATTTCGTCTCTTTGTCATTCATTATCATTACTGGAATAGGATGGCAAGGAATGAATTATGTTGCCGTAATATCATTACATACCAGCATAACATAACCACAGTCGTTACTTTATCTACCCATTGTGAAGGATAGGCAATCACTTGTAATTTCCGTGATTAATCAAGCACGAGTACATTTACATCTTAATTTGTGATTAGGTGAAGTTATGGCATTAACGTAATTTTCAGAAATTGCTTTGCCTGCTTTAATTGTCATAGTCTATTTCACACGTTTTATTTCGTTTATCTCTTATCAGTGCACCCGTAATTACTTAAGTTTCAAATAGCCTTTGTTCGACCTATGTTATTAACTTCAGGAGAGCCACTTACAAATACTGTCCCCGTGGAAAACTGCTTTACCATACTGAATTCTACATTCCTTCTGTCCTTCTCAGCCCGAATTAAAGCTTTCCAGTATGCGTTTGATGGAGAAGAGATAATAAATGATCGCATGGAGAGTGCAGTTTACAGAATTCAAATTCAAAAACTTTATTCCATTAATTACAATGGTTATTCTATTTACACATATAATTCATTGTAAAAATAATTGGTATATAATACATTTGTTATATGTTTGATAACATGTTACAACTGGAAATGTTTTTTTTAGACTTGAAATTATTGAGGTAAGTGATGTCTTTAACATTATGATCCAAGCCAGGGGTCCACCTATTAGCATTTGCCGTGTCCGTCTTTTCGTGTGTGATCTCTTGGCATAGAGAGATTTAACTTACCGTATTCGAACACCTGATGTTTTCCTCACAGTTTGTAAGGGCAGGATCCATTGTGGATAATTCCCAAGAACGATTTTATGAATGAAAAAACAAGTATCATAACAAGTATCACATACTGTATTAGATGGCAGTTATAGACTATGGTTAATAAATCAATAGTGAAAATTGTGAATAGGATCGGGTCTAATATAGATCCTTCTGGAACACTGAAATAGACTGATTGTTGTGATGATATATTCTCATTAATTTTTTACCGATTGGGTTCTTGTACTTAGATAACTACCAAACCAGTGGGTATCAATTCTATGGTTTCTTATAATTTGTTATGAAGAATTTTGTGGTTGACACTGTCAAAAGCTTTTGAAAGATCGTACAAAGTGAGCAAGTTTACCTTATTGTTGTCCATGTTGTTATAAATTTGGTCAGTAATCTGTAACAGCGCTGTTTCAGTGGATAACCTATTTCTGAATAGGTTATAGGAATTTTAGATAATAGATTATTGGTCTCCAGGAAATTTGTAATGGGGTGTTAATTATTCATGTCAATATCTCAAGACTTGAAAACTGGTGTTACAATTCCATGTTTCCAATGCGGCGGGAAAAAACGCCAGTAACCAGAGAGGTGTTAATGATAATCGTTATTTAAAATGCGATTACGGGTAGACTGTCCTTGATAAAGCGCAAAGCAATACCGTCTGCTCCCACTACATTTGTTTCGCGGAGTTGTTTTTTTATTAAGATTAATTTCTACGTCTACTGGTTGTGGTCTGAAAACAGTTATGAGCCTTGTCCGATCTGTGTTTTGATGTAATGTGGAGGCAATTGTTTGTTCATAAGTTAGTAGGGAGCAGAGGCATCTGGGATACTACATTGTCTGTCGACAAAAAAGAAAAGAAAAACAAAAAATCTAATAGAGTTAGTTCTTTAGATATGATTAATTAACATAATGACTGAGGGTCACAATGATTAAAGTTTTTGTAACCGGTGGTCGCTTTGATTTCTCTATATTTATCGTCATCGTAATAAGTTTATGGTCAGCAACATGACATGGAATGACGTCTGTATGGAGAATGATATCTAATCTATTCGCTATTATTACATCTAATATAGACAAGGTGTTTTCTGCGATCCTTGTAAGTTTATTGATTAATTGTTCTAATATATTTTTCTTGATTATCTTAACTTAGCATTTGGTTTACTTAAATCACCCTTTAAGTCACTGAAGATAACAAGTTTCCTTTTTAAGGACATTTCTCAAAGACCTTTTCAAGATATTCAGTTGATTCAGAAGTTGCCTATAGACGGCGCCAGTAATGAAGGAAGGAAGCATGTTGCTTTGTACGGTAACCTAGATATCTTCTACGGCAATATTGTTAACTGTTGTAATTGATATCATATTTGACTTGAGGGTATCCCTTATCAATATGCATACTCCTCCTCATCGCCCTGCATCACATCGATAAACTTGATAACTTATCATTTCCTGGTATGTCTACATTTCTCTTCTTTACTAACATTACAGTTTCTTCAAAGTGACCGAGGAGAGATTACACGTTAATATGTTCTATTTTTAGATGTTGTCCGATCTAGTCACGGTGTTGCGCGGTTAAACACTTGTACTTGTTTTTGTTTAGGAACACTTTGACATTGTCGGGAACGCATATGAGTTAATGAATAGTTCGGGCTTTCTTTCTTTTCTTGCAGCCAGAATTCAAACTTGGGAGCAGCGAGGCGTATGCTCATGTTATACACCTGACACACAAACACACACACACACACACACATATATATACATATACATACATACATGCATACATACATACATACATACATACATACATACATACATACATACATACATACACACATACACACATACACACATACACACATACACACACACACACACACACACACACACACACACACACACACACACACACACACACACACATACACATATATATATATACACACACACACACACACACACACACACACACACACACATATATATATATATATATATATATATATATATATATATATATATATATGTATATGAATATATATATATATATATATGTATATATATATATATATATATATATATATATATATATATATATATATATCAATGCATATATATATGTATATATATATACATATATGTACACATATATATATACATATATATTATATATATTTATACACACACACACACACACATATATATATATATATATATATATATATATATATATATATATATATATATATCAATCTCTATATATGTACATAAATGTATATATATGTATATGTATTTATATGTATATATATGTGTATATGTATATATATGTATATGTATATATGTATATGTATATATATGTATGTAGATATATGTATATGTATATATATGTATATATATGTGTATGTATATATATGTATATGTATATATATGTATATGTATATATATGTATATGTATGTCTATGTATATATATGTATATATATGTATATGTATATATATGTATATGTATATATATGTATGTATATATATGTATATGTATATATATATGTATATGTATATATATGTATATGTATATATATGTATATGTATATATATGTTTATGTATATGTATGTATATGTATACATATGTATGTATATGTATACATATGTGTGTCTATGTATACATATGTATGTATATGTATACATATGTATGTATATGTATACATATGTATGTATATGTATACATATGTATGTATATGTATGTTTATACATATGTATGTATATGTATGTTTATCTATACATATGTATGTATATCTATACATATGTATGTATGTCTACATATGTATGTATATATGTATACATATGTATGTGTATATGTATACATATGTATGTGTAAATGTATACATATGTATGTGTAAATGTATACATATGTATGGGTATATGTATACATATGTATGGGTATATGTATACATATGTATGGGTATATGTATACATATGTATGGGTATATGTATACATATGTATGGGTATATGTATACATATGTATATGTATATGTATACATATGTATGGGTATATGTATACATATGTATGTATGTATATATGTATGGGTATATGTATACATATTTATGTATGTATGTATATATGTATGTATATGTATGTATGTATGTATGTATGTATATATATGTATATATGTATATATGTATGTATTTATATATATATGTATGTACGTTTGTATGTATATATGTATCTATGTATGTATGTATATATGTATGTATGTTTGTATGTATATATGTATGTATATATGTATGTATGTATATATATATGTATATATATATATATATATGTATGTATGTATGTACGTATGTATATATTTATACATATGTATGAAAACTTCGATTTGCATGAGCTGCAGTTCCCGAGTTCAGCTGTATGAGAACTGCTACTTCAGCAGGTTGCAATTAAAGCAGCGTGGGTGTATCTGGCAACATAAACCAAATCAGTGAATTGTATTCAATTCCGTTGTTGATTGTAAGTATGCATGATGGCAGCGTAGTTAATTGGCGAATTATTGATGCAGTAGCAAGTGAAGCTTAATGCTAGTGACGTGTGCGTTGTACTAATTGTTGGCATTATATTTCTCTGCCCTGTATGTATGGTTCCGGGACTCTTATGTTGAGAAATCTCACATCCATTTCATTGCGCGTGAGATGCAATTGCCCCAGGGGCTCGGCTTGGAACGGTGGATTCAGCGTGTGATATATATGCGCTAGTAGGTAACCACCGACACGAATGACGAATATTCCTACAGAGAGTTTCTCCTACAAATGTG
>BOPN01002351.1:202213-209713 GCA_017312705.2 Penaeus japonicus | reverse complement strand
GCAATTTTTTGAAAGATTTTTTTCCGGCGATATGCTTACAGAGAAGACGGCTTCAATCCTCGCGAAATTTAATTCCCGCAAATGTGTTTCGTCAATCATATTCGCTCTGCCCCCCCCCCCCCCCCCCGCCTCTCTCTCTAGGTGAAGGGGAGAGGTAAGTGAGAGGTGAGGGAAGGGGGACGGGAAGGGGGAAAAGAGAAGATGGGAGAAAGAGAAAAGAAGGAAGAAAATAATGGCGAGGAGAGGAGATAGAAGGAAGAGGATAAAGGAAGGATATAAAAGAGAAGAGAAGACGGAGAGAGGGAATAAAGGAAGATGACTGGAAGAAGAAAATAAAGAAGAGAGGAGGAGGAGGGAAAGACGAAAATAAGTGGAGGTGAAGAAGATAAGAGATACAGAAGAAGGGAGAGAGAAGAAGAGTAAATGGGAAATAGAGTAAACAAAAATCAAGAATAGAAACGAAGGAGAGAGAGAGAGAGAGAGAGAGTCACTGAATGAATGAATAAATGAATGAATGAGTGAAAGAGACAGAGGCAGAGACAGACAGATAGAGTAACTGACTGGCTGAATGAGTGAGTGAGTGAGTGAATGAGAGAGAGAGAGAGAGAGAGAGAGAGAGAGAGAGAGAGCATAAAAAAGAAAGAAAAAAAGAAAGAAAGATGGAGAATAGAAGAACAAAAAAGAGAACAAAAAGAGCGAGAGCCCAAGACAAGAAGGAAGAGCGAAGGAAGTGAACAGGGTAAAGGGGAATAAAAGAGAAAGATAGAAAAGCAGGTTGGTTAGGATAGGAATGAAATATAAATAACAAACATGAAAAAGAAGAAGAAGAAGAAGAGACATATCCCTCTCCCTCTCCCTCTCTTTTCTTCCTTCCTTCCTTCCTTCCCTCCTTCCTTTCTTTTCTTATTCCCTTCCTCATGTCCTTCTATTTCCTCCTTCTCTCTCTCCCTCTCTTCCTCCCTCCCTCCCACCCTCCTTCATATTTCCCTCCCTGCTTCTTTTTTCCCTCCCCCTTCTTTCCCTCCCTACTTCTCTTCACCACTCTCTCCATTCCTCCCTTCCGCCCTTCCTTCTTCCTCCTTCTCTCCCTCCCTCCCTTCTTCCTTCCCTCTCTTCCTCCTTCTCTTCCTCTCTCCCTTCATCCTTCCCTCCCTCCCTTCGTCCTTCTTTCCTTCTCTATCATCCTCCTCATCGTTGCCTCTCGTTTCTCTTTCCTCCCTGCCACTTCTCCATTCTCAATATGCTTCTGTTTTCCGTATCTCTCTGTTCACCCTTTCTCTTTCTCTCCTTCCCAATTTCTATCCTCTTTTCTCCTGTCTCCTTTCTTCCCATTTAATACATTTATAGATAGTAATCCTCTTATCCCTCCCCCCACCCACCCATTTCTTCACCCTAAACCCTTTTTTTTTCTTCGTAGAAAGTAATAGCGAAAAAGGAAGATGGAAAAGAAGAAAAAGAACTAAAGAAAAGGAAAGAGGGAAAAAAAGTGACTCGAAAAGGACGCCCCTGGTGACCGGCTTGACAATTTGGGAGGGGGGATGGGGGAGGGGGCTACTGGAGGGAGTGGGAGGGGAGGTAAGGGAGGGGGAGTGGAGGGAACCCTTCTACGTTTCTGTCTCTTCTTTTTTCGAGTTATTGAATGCAGGGTTGCCTAACGATATATAGAGATGAGTGAGCGAGATATAGGGAAAAGGAGAGAGACAAATACACATATACATATATATATATATATATATGTGTGTGTGTATATATATATATATATATATATATATATATATATATATACATATATATATGTGTGTGTGTGTGTATATATATATATATATATATATATATATATATATATATATATATATATATATATATACATATATACAATAAGGCCATGCAACTCAACCAATACTAATGATGGAAAAATGTAAGAATGAGACAAAAAAGCAACAACTTCAACCAGCAGGATTTTCAACCATTCCTAAGACAACAACAAATGACAGCCGCAAAATAGAGCCCGAAGGGCGATGTTTAGAGGCAAAGAAAGGGGGTGAGAGGGACGAGAGCATTCTTCAGGTATGAAAAGAAATAGGAGGTTGAGAAGGAGAAGAGGAGGTGGAGGAAGAAAAGGAGGGGGGAGGAGGAGGAGGAGGAGGGGGAGAGGAAAGGAGAGGAGGTGGAGAAAGAGAGGGGTAGAGGAGGAGGTGGAGGAGGAGGAGCAAGAGGAAAAGGAGGGGGGAGGAAGAGGAAGGGGAGAGGGTTTGAGAGGGGGATGAGAGGGAAAAGAAAAGGAGGGAGAGGAAGAAGAAAAGGAGAAGAGGAAGAAAAAAAAGAGGAAGAAGAAAAAGGAAAAAGAAGAAGAGGAAGAAGAAAAAGAGAAGGAAGGCGAATAACAAAGGGTAGTCTGTCCACACGGTTGTATTGAAAGCCCCAAAAGTGACATTTAAAACATCCCTAAAATCGTTTTTGTCTCTTTTTTTTTACTCTTTTTTACTAGCCTTCGACGTCGCGCAGGCTTCCTCCCTTTGTGCATATATTTTAAGTGTCTCCCCCCTTTTTCCCATAAACTTTCTACAGTATACAATTTGAGACATATTAGGAAGGAGTTTAATTTTATTTTAATGACCATGTATGACTAATCTGTGCTAATCACTTGATAATGGGAGCTACGGTTTAACATACGTATGAACATTACTCTTCATGCAAGTAGAATTTCTGCATGAAATATTCAACAAAAAGATATTCTTAAAAGTGATTTCAAACTGCAAAAGCTCAAGTTAACAAAGGGTTGGGAGATATAGAGTGGGGGGGAGGCCAGAGAGGGAAAGAGAGGGCAAGGCAGAGAGAGAGAGGGGGTGGAGAGATAGATAGATAGATGGATAGAGAGAGAGAGAGAGAGAGAGAGAGAGAGAGAGAGAGAGACAGAGAGAGAGAGAGAGAGAGAGAGAGAGAGAGAGAGAGAGAGAGAGAGAGAGAGAGAGAGAGAGAGAGAGAGAGAGAGAGAGAGAGAGAGAGAGAGAGAGAGAGAGAGAGAGAGAGAGAGAGAGAGGGAGAGAGAGAGAGAGAGAGAGGGAGAGAGATAGAGAGAGAGGGAGAGAAAGACAGAGAGAGAGGAGGAGAGAAAGAAAGAGAGATAGAGAGAGAATGAAATGAAAATCGACCTTCGCAAGCTTGAGCGTCCATAAGTAGAAAGTAAGAAGGAATGTTGAAACAAGTAAACACTTATTTATTCCCAAGATATTTTTAACCAACGCACATAATTCAATAAAGTGAAATCAAAAGCACGGCTTTCCCCCCTCTTAGAAAGAAAATAACTATCATTCTCCATAAAGATAATGAAAAAAAAAGTCAGAGAATAACCTCAAACGCCAAGATTTATCACAACCACATAGTCAACAAAATCCCTAAAGATATATGCAATGCGTGAGCTTTCACTCCTTCTGGTTAAAGCAAAAATAAGTACAATGTTACATTGCTTTCACAATATCCTCTCATTCAAGCGCATCAGGTCTCCAAGCAGTTTTCAAGAAGGTTACAGTGTACAAAGACCCAACGCTCTGAGTGAGTGTGAACGAAGTCATGCAATGCAGAGAGGAGACAGTGTGACACTGAACGCACTCTCGCTCAGTGTAAGTCAATGCAGGATAGAAAGGGAACCATAAGGTTTTATTCCCCATCTAAGGCTTTGATTATTTTTTTTTATGATTATATGTCAGACAGTCTGAAAGAATGTATAAAACATTATGATAATTACTAAAAATCAATAATATGATTAGAGATGATTCTACATAATCGTTATTTGAGAAGATTTCCAAATAAAGGAATGGCTGGGGATTTAGTTGTATCAAAGTAGACAAAAACAAAGCAAGCCAAACAACATAGCAATGACCTTTGCTCGTATGAATGGCTATTAAGATTTCCCTTCATTTGCAGAAGCAACGAACCCAAGAAACTTTCGAAATGACTTACCTACATTTAAATACAACCTGCTGTACCTTTAGGGACTATTTATATATATGTATACATGCCACAACGTACTCTCTGGTGGTCTGTTCGAGTGGCAGTGCTTATGAAGTGTGGGGAACCTTCTCCTTGTTAATAACACTCTGCAATGATCCTTTCTCCCTTTAGTTGCACACGCAGAATGAAATGTTGTGTTTAGGAGGTGAAGGCTCATCACTGCATCATTACCGACACGAAGCGGTACAAATGTGATTTCGTTAATTTCGTTGTAATGTGGTTGGTAATGTGTGTGTGTGTGTGTGTGTATGTTGGGGGGGAGGGGGGTATGTGCGGTTCTATGGGTTGGTGAGAGGTTTGTACGTGTGAATGCGTTGTTGAATCTTAGTGAGGGATGTCTGTAATAGCTCATTTTGCGTACATCTAATATATAAATGCATTGATTAATAAACAAACACGAATACATACATACGAACACACTGGCACACACACACACACACACACACACATACACACACACAAACACATACACACACACAAGCACACAAACACACACGCCTAACTCTAACAATACACTCACGACCAGCAGAAAAAAAGGAAAAAAATCCCAGTACTTACCACCACTAATGCACAGACTGACTCGTCCTTATAATAACACGCTTGTACACTATGCGGTGTTGGCGGCGGCGAGAGAAAGTGTACACAAGTAGCCCAGTTGCGTGACTTGTACACTACAAGTTATTAGTTTCTCTCTTTCTCTCGTTCCAGCCTCTGTTATTACTAAGGGGCTTTGAACGCGGTGGAGATGCATTGTTCTTCACTCGTTCTTATACACGGGGCGGTCACGTTTCATTTGCTCGTTTGTTTTTTTGTAATGTTTTTGGGCGTGCGTATTTTTGCTTTTGCGATGGTTGTTTTTCTTTGTTTGTTGTTTTTGTATGTTATCGGGATTATCATTGTATTCTCTGTTGTTTTCATCCTCTCCCTGTCTACCATCTTTAATATAGGAGCTCTTTCTTTCTCTTTCCATATATAACGCGAAGACCCAAAGTAAATTATTACATTTCACTTCCATTTTCTTTCTCTACACTTTGATTTCACATAATAACAAATTTCCAATTTCCACTTTCCTTAATCTTTATTTCGGTTTGAAATTTAACAAATCCAGTATTTCTCTCTCTCTCTCTCTCTCTCTCTCTCTTTTATTTCTCTCTCTTATTTCTCTCTCTCAGTCTCTCTTTATATCTCTCTCTTCTTACCATTTACTTCACTACTCCACCTAAATTACACTGTATTTCCTCTTTTTGCTCTTATGTTTAGGTCCAAAAATTATTTACTTTACCACCTATCAAAATCCCCCCCCCCCCCCTCAAAGAGAAAAAAAAAATCATCAAATAAGATCACTTTCTACTCAAGCGTTGAAGTCTCCAGCGTATAGTGCGGTCGGCCGTGGTACGAGTTATCCATTGTTGGTATGGTGTGGTTTCCTTCTTCTGTTTCTCCTTTTTCCGGGTTATTTGAGTTGGTTGTTTATTTGTTATTCTTATGTATATTTTTGTTTATCTATTGTGGTAGTATTATTATTTTTTATTTATTTGGTTTATTCAAAATGGCGATCATATATATATACATATATATATATATATATATATATATATATATATATATATATATATATATATATATATATATATACATATATATTTAAGTATGTATGAATATCTACGCATAAGTTCATCAAAATAAAAAAGCACACAAAGCATTCTGCCACCTATCCATTAGAATTTCAACCTCTTTATACGCTCCTTCTTACTCTCTAACATGCATTATCCCATGATTACGTTATTTTAATCGGCTCCATGTGCTTTGAATGTGCAATTTAAAATCCCTCTGCAAAAACCATAATGGTTATGTACCTTCCTTCGCGAACGAGAATAATTTTAACAAAACTTCACAAATGGCGCCAGGACCTCCCCCCCCCTCTCTCTCCCTATCTCTCTATCTCTATCTCTTTTTCTCTCTCTCTCTTTCTCTCTTTCCCCCCCCCCCCTTCTCTCTCTCTCTCTCTTTCTCTCTTTCTCTCCCTCTCTCTCCCTCTCTCTCTCACTCAGTCATCATTCATCATTCAATCAATGTCACTTTACTTAGGGAGGTTCAGCATTTATGGTAAATCATTGTTATATTGATAAAAGGTCACCATACAGGCACGAGGTCAGCATAGAAAAGGTCATCCCGTTTGGAACAAAGTCACAAAAAAGGGAAGGCAAGGGTCGTTTCGAAACAGGTCACCATCTTCACCATTCATACACCGAGGATTACTATACCCATTATCATTATGCTGTTCTCTCTATCTATTTCTTTTTTCTCCCCTTTTCCTTCTACCTCTGCTTCTCCCTCCCACTCTCCCTCTCTCTTTCTCTCATTTTGATTATTACATTGTTCTCTTTTGTTTTCTTAAAATTCTTTTCCTATTGTCCTGTCTCTTTCTCTCTCCACTTCATTCAATCAGTTCATCTTTATCTTTGCCTATCACCGTGTCTATGATTGGGAATGTATCTCTGTCCGTTTCCTGGTATATAAGCATGATGTATATGTGAGTGAGTGCGGGTTGTGTACGCAGAGGGAGAGAGAAAAGGAGAGAGAGAGAGGGGAGGGGGGTGAGGGAGAGGGAGAGGAAGAGGGAGAGAGAGAGAAAGAAATAGAGAGAGAAATAGAAAAAAACAAAAAGATAGAGAGGGGGGGTGAGGGAGAGGGAGAGAGAGAGAGAGGAATAGAAAGAAAAAGAGAAAAAAAGAGATAGATAGATAGATAGATAGAGAGAGAGAGAGAGGAAAAAAAAGGTTTAAGAGTGAGAGGGAAAGACAGCAGAAAAAGGTTTTGAGAAAGAGAGAGAGGGAGAAATAATATTAATGGTGTAAGATTAATAATCAAATAAAATCCGATAAGCTCTTCCTACGTCTTTTCCTTCCTTTTCCTCTCCCTTTTTCCCTCCCCTCTCTTCTTCCTTTCTCCCTCTACCTCCCCTTAACTTCCTCCCTACTTCCTCTGTAACCTTAGTTCCCGCAACCTCCCCCCCCTCCTTCACCCCTACTTCCCTGCACCCCCTCCCTCCACGTTTACCCCCTCCCCCCTTCCCCCTCTCCTCTTTCTTACTCCCCACACCCCATCCATAAGGTATCTTCCCCCCTACTTCCCCGCACCCCCTCCCTCCACGTTTACCCCCTCCCCCTTCCCCCTCCTCACTCCCCCCACCCCATCCATAAGGTATCTTCCCCATATTCTCTCTCCTGCGATTAGCTAAGCAGCATCTCCCTCTCAGGATCCGGCGCGATCGAAAATTATCCTCTTCCCGAGATTCCTACGCGGCGATAGATAGTCATTTCCTAAAGCCTGGAATTAATGCATTAAGGAGTCGAGTCATTACAGCTCCTTGTCGCTCCAGGGAAGGAGATATGGGGAGGAGGAGGGGAAGAGGGGAGGGGGAGGGGGAGGAGGGAAGCTTCTGTCTCTCTCTCTCTCTCTCTCTCTTTGCCTTCTCTCTTTTTGCTT
>BOPN01002351.1:169713-172213 GCA_017312705.2 Penaeus japonicus | reverse complement strand
TGTGTGTGTGTGTGTGTGTGTGTGTGTTTTGCAAAATACTAGTTAATTTCGAAAAATTTCCAATGATGAGCAGAACATCTCGAAAGAAAAACAAATCTGTCAGCATCTCCCATCTCGCTAATGAAGCACGCAACTCTACAGCTTCCCGCTAGAGGTCAGTGAAGCATAGCAGGCAAAGAAGCAAATAAGGTGTTTGACTGAGCGTGTAAGAGCGTATTAACATAATCTCTCTCTCTCTCTCTCTCTCTCTCTCTCTCTCTCTCTCTCTCTCTCTCTCTCTCTCTCTCTCTCTCTCTCTCTCTCTCTCTCTCTCTCTCTCTCTCTCTTTCTCTTTCTCTTTCTCTTTCTCTCTTCTAAGGACCTGTATTACATAGCTTTAAGATAGTTTAACTAGTTTTATTGTCGTTGATGGTATGTGTAAGCTGTTTTCTCTTATCTAATTGATCTTAAGTGAAGTCAAGGTTTTTTGTCGTACAGTTTAATTCTCTCCTCATTCTTTCTCTTTCTCTCTCTCTCTCTCTCTCTCTCTCTCTCTCTCTCTCTCTCTCTCTCTCTCTCTCTCAATAATATGTATGTATGTATATATGTAATGACAATAGCATTAATGCGTATTAATAAAAATAAATCATCATCGTCCTCCTCCTCATTGCGTCTCCTCCCTCTCCCTCCTTTCCTAATGCCAACCATGTCCGGAGACTCATGCAATTGACAGTCCACTTATCAAGCAATGGCCATTAATCAATTTGCAAGGACACGGTGGTCGGCAAATGGAGGCGCTTTCTATGTGCTTAATTGCTTATTTATTATCGTATTGGGCATTTTTCTTTTGCTTTTATTATTGAGTAATTATTATATCATTATATTATTAATCTTGGTGGAGAGGCACAAGTATACAGGGAGGTGAATGAAGAGGAAGATAGAGGAAGATAGGTAGACAGATAGACTCTTGGTGATGTTAAAGCCATTGTTTTCCTTTTTGGTGGAAATTTATAGGTACTTTTTCCTCTCTGTTTGTTTTTCTATTTCGTTCTCTCTCTCTCTCTCTCTCTCTCTCTCTCTCTCTCTCTCTCTCTCTCTCTCTCTCTCTCTCTCTCTCTCTCTCTCTCTCTCTCTCTCTCTCTATTTCTCTTTCTCTTTCTCCTTCCCCTTCCCCCCTCTCTCTTTTTTTCTATTTTTCTTTCTTTCCTTTTCTCCTTCCCTTCTCCCTTCTCTGTCTCTCCCTTCTTACTCTTTATTACCCCCCTCCCCTTATCTTCAACTCCACCCCCCCCCATCTACATCTTATCGATAACGTCTTTCTGAGGGATTCGGAGAGAGGATTTTCCGTATGCATTCGTCACGGCGGTAAAGAGGTCGAGGGAAGAGGGCGGCGCGGTGGCCCGTGTCCGAAGGCGTGCGTTGAGGTGGTGAGTGGGACTCGTCGGTGGTAAACGCGCGTCTTTCGCGGCCGTGTCCGAATGCGTGTGTTTAGATTATGGGGATAAAGGGTGGCTCAATGGGGGTGGGTGTTCGCAGTTCGGAGATGTGCGATGTATGAGTGAGATTTCGATTAGTTTCGATTTGTTCATTTTAAAGTAGAAACTGAATAGCGATGGTGATGAAAACAGTAGGGAAAGATATGTTACAAAAGAATGATATGCAAATTTTGGGAATATGTGATGCCAGACAACAGCCGAAATTCATACCTGTTAACAGGAAATGAATGAAATTACCAGAAAATTCACTTTCCTTCAGATGTCATTGCCTACGGTCAGCTGGTTGGCGTAGGTAGGCCTATTAATAATTTGTCCGCCTACTCAGTGAGGTGCAGTTCCTTATTTTCTCCCTTGCAGTTATTGGATCATTTTTGGAGGGAAGGAATTTCAGGAAAAAAGATAGTGTCTTTTGAGTGTGGATGTTTTATATTTATGTTTATATCGACCTATCTGTTTGTCTATCCATCTATCTATGCAAACTCACATAAATACACTCACTCACACTCACACACACACACACATACACACACACACACACACACACTCTCTCTCTCTCTCTCTCTCTCTCTCTCTCTCTCTCTCTCTCTCTCTCTCTCTCTCTCTCTCTCTCTCTCTCTCTCTCTCTCTCTCTCTCTTTCTCAAACTCACACTAACACTCAACACATCACCCGTACAAATTAATCATTACGAAAATCTCTATTTATATTGTAAAAGTGAAATCACAAATGGACAGAGGTCAGTCAGCATAAGAGGTTAGTTCCACCGTCTTTTTTCTCCCGCCAAGGTTCAGTCGGCAACAGAGGTTAGCTTCACCGGGGATCAGATGGTGTGGGTTATCGCGGTCTCCGAAGAAGCGCCGTTTTATTGAGGGCCATCTGGTGTGTGTGTGTATGTGTATGTGTGTGTGTGTGTCTGTGTGTCTGTGTGTGTGTGTGTGTGTGTGTAAGTGTGTGTGAAAGAGAGTAAGGGAGTAAGGAGAGAGTGAAAAAGAAAATGAGAAAGAGAGAAATAGAAAATAAAAACGG
>BOPN01002351.1:137213-164713 GCA_017312705.2 Penaeus japonicus | reverse complement strand
AACACACTTCAGATAAACCAAACTCGCCCAGACTCATAAACTCACGTCACAAAAACTCACTCGAGCCTCACACCCATCCCAGACTAATCACTAATCACTAATCACTCACTCCTCCAGAATGCAATTAGGTCCTCGAAATTAGGTCCTTACCATTAGGAGGTCCTTCGGCCGTGTCTTTTCAGGTCCTTCTTGGTGGTCTTTATAAGGAGACCAGAGACCAGAAGAGTTAGACCAGAAGGCGAAACCCGAGACAGACTGAGACCGAGAGAGAATAGCGACCTGATGGAAAGGGGGAGGGGGGAGGGTGGCAGGGAGGGGGTATGAGGGCGAGACTTAATCGTGATGGATTTGATCTGTGGTTGTGATTAGGAGGTGGAGGTGGGTGTCGTTTCGTATTTATATTATCTTTTTTTTCCTTTTTTATGAATTGATTTGTATGTTATATATATCAGAATTATCATCATCATCACTATCACACGCTCCCATTTCTCTTACACCTAGGTCCTTCTTCCCCTTCTTTCCTTCCCAACCTCTTTCTAACCCTCTCTCTCTCTCCCTACCCCCTTCCCCCTTCCCTCACTCCCTGCCTCTATCCATTTATCCTCCTCCCTCCCTCCCTCCTTCCTTCAATCCTTCCATCCATCCCCCCCTCCCCCGTTCCCTTCACCCCCCCCCCTCGTTTAACAGTTCCACTAACGAAGCAGAAAAGACCGGAAGTCGCGTAGAACACCTTCAGAAGATTTCGTTTTCCTTCGCAATGACTCCAGAGACGTGGCGAGACGAAGGACTAATTAGTCACAACGCACCGAGTGTCCCTTCCTGCCTTTTGTATTTCTGCGTAATTAATGATGGTAATTAATGACAAAGTAGTTTATGTGTCTCTCTGTATGTCTGTCTTTGGTGACCGTGTGAGCCTGTGTTTTGCTTCGTGTAAAGTGATGTTCGTTGGTATTATTTTTTCTTGTTCCCAGTTCCGTTTCGTATTTTTTTTTTTTTTTTTTAAGAATATACACACTCTTCACTCCCTCTCACTCTTTTTCACCCTCTCTCTCTCTCTTCTTCTTCCCCTCATTCCCTCACACTTTCTCTCTCCTCTTTCCTATTTCTCTCCCTCCCACTCACCCTCTCCCTGCCTCCTTCCCTCCCTTCTCTCCCACCATCACTCCCCCTCTCCCTCTCCTTAATCCGGTCTCCCCAAAATCTTACCGAAACCGGCTTCCACCTCTCACAGAATTTCCCAGCTTGGCAAAATCCTGTGAAAAAAACTGTGAAAATCCTATTTTGTCACACACACCGTAGATAATCAACGCCTCTGCTTACCTCCCCAATTTCCCCACTACCTGTGTTTCATCCTATCCATATTTTCTCCATTATCTTTATCAACTTTTTTTCCATCTTTTTGATCTTAGATAATTCATAGTAAAAGACAGAGGGAAAGAAGGGAAGGAGTGAAGGGGGATCCGAAGAAGAAGAAGAAGAAACAGGAAGAGGAGAAGACGGAGAAAAGGAAGAAAGAAAACCTAAGAAGGGCCAGAAGATGGAGAAAACAAAAGCGATAAAAGGTCCATTAAGCGCCCGGTATTCACAGGTGAGCAGCGTGAGACTGATTGACGTCTGAACTCAGGTAGCGTGAGGTGAAGGGTGAAGGAGAATAGGGAAGGAGGGAAAGAGGTGAGGGAAAGATGAGGGTAGTGGAAAATTGGAGGGAGAGGAGGAGGATATTGTGTAAGGGAAGGAGATGTAAGGGAAAGAGAAAAACGGGGAAGGGGTTAGGGAGAGGGAAAGAGGAAAGGGGAAGATGGGGAAGGGGTTAGGGAGGGGGAAAAAGCAGTGGCCATTAAGTGATCGTTATAATGGTATTTAACTTTAAATGTCCTATGTAGCATCACAACTCGTCGTTCTGTATATTCCCGTGCACATTTCATTCATCTGCACATCACGAATCTGACGAAAAACCTAAAAAATATAAAGTAAAAGAAAAAATAACGTGGTGCATACCCGCTTCAAAACCACACACGCAGAAACAAAAGCATGAAAATGGTTATGAAAAAAGGAGAGAGAGAAAAAAAAAAAAAAAAAAAAAAAAAAAGAAAAGAGAAAAAAAGGTGAGCAGCGTGAGACTGATTGACGTCTGAACTCAGGTAGCGTGAGGTGAAGGGTGAAGGAGAATAGGGAAGGAGGGAAAGAGGTGAGGGAAAGATGAGGATAGTGGAAAATTGGAGGGAGAGGAGGAGGATATTGTGTAAGGGAGGGGGGGTGTAAGAGAAAAGGGAAAGAGAAAAATGGGGAAGGGGTTAGGGAGAGGGAAAGAGGAAAGATCAAGATGGGGAAGGGGTTAGGGGGAGGGAAAGAGGAAAGGGGAAGATGGGTAAGGGGTAAGGGAGACGGAAAGAGGAAAGAGCAAGATGGGGAAGGGGTTAGGGAGAGGGAAAGGGAGGGGGGAAAAGCAATGACCATTAAATGATCTTAGAATGGTATTTAACTTTAAATGTCCTATGTAGCATCTTAACTCGTTGCTCTGTATATTCCCGTGCACATTTCATTCATCTGCACATCACGAATCTGACGAAAAACGCAAAAAAGATAAAGTAAAAGAAAAAATAACAAGGTGCATACCCGCTTTGAAACCACACACGCAGAAACAAAAGCATGAAAATGGTTATGAAAAAAGGAGAGAGAGGAAAAAAAAACAAAAAAAAACACGAGGTAATGAGACCAAATTATATTTTTTCCCCGTGAGTTGTGGTCCAACGGCGGTAGTGCAAAGGCTACCAATTATTCCTGACTTTGTCAACGGAAAACAAAGGAAAGAAGGAATTAAAAAAATAAAGAAGAAAAACAATGTACATTCTTTTAGCTGGTTTAATTTGTTTTCCTTTTAGTATTTTGGGAACAATTACAATAACACGGTCAATCAACATCAGTTCTGATTCATCTGTTAAAGACTCCAACTCGTTGATGTGAAGATAAACGACCAAATGAGGTGGTAATTTGGCGGGAAAAAAGTGCGGGAAAAAGTTGAAGGAGAGGAAGCGTGTGAGCTCCGACGAAGCAGTCATGCATAAATAAACATCAGTCATGCACGGAAGAGAATGGAATTTGTGAGTTCTTCCTATAATTGCGATCTTAAAAGAGACTGAAAGCAACTTAATCGCTTGAAAACACCGGTAGCGTCCGCCACAAATGCTTGTTTTGAAAGAGGAATGACTTATTTTTCTTCCTCTTCGTGTTAGAGTGTGGGTATGTTACCTTTTTTGTTTCACTATTATTAAGATTCTTTTTAAGATTTTTTTTTTTTTTTTTTTTAAGAATACGATCTAATTTCGGATTTTGATTGAATTGAATATCACCGCTATTTCATTTTTTAAATTTCAATATATATATATATTTTTTTCAGTAATAACTATATATATTGTTGAACAATATCACTATACAATGATAAAAATTATTACATATTCAAACTCAAATCTCCCTACACATTTCAACTCGAATTTCACTATTTCTTTTAGCTTAAATTTCAATATACATTCAAACTCGAATTTCACAATGTATTTCAGTATGTGTCATTCATTCATTCAGGTATTGAGAACGGCAGGAAATATGCGTTTTGTCTCGTTCAACCTTCTTTTATATCCCGTATCCGTATCCCTCCCTCACCTCTCCCCCTTCTCCCTCCTTCTCTTTCCTCCCTCCCTCCCCATTCCCGTTCTATAATCCCTGTGAAATTTAATCTAATTTCCCCTTTGCCGTTCCTTCCGGCACCCTTAATTCTCGTCGTGACTTGCCACATTCCCTGTCCCTCTTTCGCTTTCTCACATTCTTTTGTTCCATTTTACCCTTTCCCTTCCCCCTCCCCCTCCCCCTGCCTCTCCCTCCCAACACCGATAGACTTCTTTCTCCCTCCCTCCTTACAGCTCTCGTCTCTCCCTTTTCTCCTCTCCCTCCTTCCCTCTCCTCTATTTCTCCTTTTTCCTCCTCACCCCCTCTCCTATCCTCCTCCCTTCCTCTTTCCCCTACCCTTCTCCCTTCCTCCTTCCCCTACCCCCTGGTCCTCCCCTTCCCCATCTCCTATTACCTCCTTTCCCTCCCTGCCCACCTCCCCTGTTTCTTCTTTCAACCGTGTTTGTCTACCTTTCCCCATATGCCTATTACCCCATTCCTCCCCCCCCCCTTCCACTCGATCCATCCTTTCTTCCCCCTTCCCCCCCTCCCCTTTCCCTTGGCCCACCGGCAGCAGTGAGTGCTCTCTCTCTCTCTCTCTCTCTCTCTCTCGCTCTCTCTCTCTCTCTCTCTCTCTCTCTCTCTCTCTCTCTCTCTCTCGCTCTCGCTCACTCTCTCTCTCGTTCACTTTCGCTCGCTCACTCTCTCTCGCTCACTCTCTCTCTCGTTCACTCTCGCTCGCTCTCTCTCTCTCTCTCTCTCTCTTTCTCTCTCCCTCTCTTTCTCTCTATCTCTCTATCTCTCTCTCCCTCCCTCTCTCTCTCTCTCTCTCTCTCTCTTTCTCCTTTCTTTCTCTCTCCCTACTTTCTTTTTTTTCTCTCCCTCCTCTCTCTCTCTCCCCCTCTCCCCCTCCCCCCCCTCTGTGTGTGTGTGTGAGAGAGAGAGAGAGAGAGAGAGAGAGAAAGAGATAATCACAGATAAGGCCCTGGATCTGTGATGTATCGTTTCTCGGGAATGTTATATTCCCCGTAGCTATAACGAGCATCGGTTATGTGGTGTTTTTAATAATTGTTTAATAACAGTGTAGTATAAAGCCGCACGTATCAACTTTTTTTCATAGCAAATTTATTGATATCACTTTCCATTTATTATTGTTTCACTGTCATTTCTCCTTTCATAAAATTTGAACTTTTCAATTGAAAATAACTCGCCGAAACTCATATCGAAAATGACTCATTTCTAAAAATGAAAAAAAAAGAAAAAATACTACAAAAAGGGCAAAGCTCAAGGAAAAGAAAACGTTCACTATTGCCTTTTCTTTTTCGCGAGGCTTTTGAAAGAAAAAAATAATAAAAGAAAGAATAGGTTTCCTCCTAATTAACTTGATTTCATTATTACCAATTTGCGAGGAGGAGCGGCTCGTAATTACAGATTTAATGCCACCGAGGAAAGCTATAACTTAAGCCCAAAACGATCCAGACGCAATAGGCCTAGGTCGAGGGCATATGGTCGACTCCTGGTCGCATTAACCCTTGTACAACGACCTTAACGTGCCTCGTGGGTTGTAATTATATTCCGTGATGCCGACGTCTCTCTCTCTCTCGACTGACTCCCTCTTCGTCCTCGTTCTTGTTCTTATTCTTATTCTTTTTTTAAGTTTTTAAGTTTTTTTCCCCTTGTATCCTTCCTTCTCTGTTTTTTTGTTTTTCTTCGTCTCCTCGGTTCCCTAAGCGCGTAAAGAGAAAAGTCTAATCAGTTCTTCCTTTTTCTTCTCAAATCCCTTTTTTTCCTTCCTTCCTCGCCCTCCCCCCCCCCCCCCCCCCCTCAACCACTCCCCACTTATTCCCCGATTCAGCGACCTCCCCATAATTACGATAATCTGCTAATATACCCCTTTCCCCAATCTCTCCTCCCCATCTCCCTCATCTCCTCCCAATCTTCTCCTACCCCTTCCTCTCCCTCCCCCCTCCCCACCAATTCCTCCCTTCCTCTCTCCCCTACCACCTCCCCCCTCCCCCTTCATTCTTCCCCCAAATCGTCGTGATTTTTAAGCTCGATATTCCTCGCTCTGTGATTGTTGAAGGAGGAAAGGGAGGAACAGGTAGGCGACGGCGATCGTTAGAGAGGGGCCTGCCGTCTCGGCCAGAATTGGCTGGACGTAATGAAAGGGTTGGTTATTAGCATTTCCAGAGGACAAGGCGAGTTATTTTCAACGTCACCTGCTTGGCGATTGATTTATTGAGATAGTTATATGTGGATGGGTAGATAATAAATAAATATATATATATATGTATATATATATATATATATATATATATATATATATATATATACATATATATATATATATATATATATATATATATATATATATATATATATATATATATATATATATGAGAGAGAGAGAGAGAAGAGGGGGTAGGGAGGGAGAGAGAGAGAGAGAGAGAGAGAGAGAGAGAGAGAGGATAATTTGCCAGACGTCGTAGATCAATATGATAACAGTGAGAGAGAGAAAAAAAATGACATATAACTGAGAAATTGAAAAAAAATACAACAGAAAGAATTAAAAGAAAAAAAAATAAGGCCACCCACCAAGCCTACAAAACGAGAGAGATGAAAAAAAAAATTAAAGTTACAAGTCACTCGTTTTCTATATTGCTATCCAAAGAAGGGAGGGGGGGGGGGTGATGGGGGTTGTCGGGGTAGGGGGGGGTGGAGGAAGGAAGGCTACGGAAGACCAATCAACATCTCCAATAAACGAAGTGATCGGGGCGGAATCTAGAACAATTAATCACTTGGGAATAACAAAAGAACAATGGCAGTGGGTTTCGAGCCTTCGCTTGGGTCTCTCCGTCGGTGTCTTTGTCACTGTTTGCTCCCGCTGTGACGCCCGTACCTTGCCTCCTTCCTCCTTCCCCACCCCCCTTCTCCCGCCCTCCCTCCCCCTTCTCTCTCTTCCTTCCTTCCCCCTTCTCTCCCTTCCTTTCCCCTTCTCTCTCTTCCTCCCTTCCCCCTCTCTCCCTTCCTTCCCCCTTCTCTCTCTTCCTCCGTTCCTTCCCCCTTCTCTCCCTTCCTTCCCCCTTCTCTCCCTTCCTTCCCCTATTCTCTCGTCTTTCCCCCTTCTCTCTCTTCCTCCCTTCCCCTTCTCTCTCGTCTTTCCCCCTTTCTCTCCCCTCCCCCCTTATTCCTTCCTTTCCATTTCTCTTCTCTTCCCCCTTCCCCCTCTCTTACATCCCCCTCCCTTACATCCCCCTTCCACCTCCTTCCCCCCATTCCCCTTTCATCTCCCTCCCCTCCTTGCCTTTTGCTTAATCTCTTTTGCCTTCTTCTGTTCCCCTTCTTCTTCACTGGACGCGCTCTTTTCTTCCCTTCTTTTTCTTGGCTGCCTCTCCCCCTTTCTTCAATTCCCTTCCTTCCTTTCCCTTAACCTTGCCTTCCCCGTATTCCCTTTCTCTTTGTTGATGTAATTTTCTTTCTCTCTTCCTTTCCTCTTGTCCTCATTTCCCTCTTCCTCTCCTCCTTACATTGCATTTCTCCTCCCTGCCTGGCTCGCATTCCTTTTCTCTTTTATGAACTATTTTGCCTTTCTTTCTTTCCCTCCTTTTTCTTAACTCTCTCTCTCTCTCTCTGTCTCTGTCTCTCTCTCTCTCTCTCTCTCTCTCTCTCTCCCTTCCTTCCTCCCTCTCCTGTAGTGATAAGTTATGAAAAAAAAAATAAATAAAATAAAATATATATATATATATATATATATATATATATATATATATATATATATATATATATATATATATATATAAATATATCTATCTATATATATATATATATATATATATATGAAAGACAAAAAAAAATCCAACACATAGTCCCCCAAGAATGAAAGAATTATCAAGTGTAAAAAAATAACAAAAACACGAATAAAAAGGGACAGCTTCTCAAGGACACCCGAACCCATAGTCATTTTTCACGGTCGTCGCGCCTGTGCATTTCGAAGTGTAATTTTTCCTTCGCGTCGCCGCCGTCTCGACCTTTCGCTTTTGTGTTATAAATTGTCCTATCAGAAGTTCCGGATTATCTTTTTCGGGGGGTTGATATTGGGTGAAGAAATCGTGGTAATGGAGGAAAGGTTTGAAAATGTATGTGGAGTCGTTGGGTCTTGTTGGAAAATACGTGTGTTGTTATTAGGTTGGGTAAACGACTTTTTTTTATAGTGTTTATTACAAATTTTAGTATATTTATGATCATTTTATTTTTTGATATTGGGTTTTCATGAGAGTATGCCGCGTCTTAGTTCGAGAGAGAAAGAGATAGCGATTGATAGGTTTAAGAAGACTATAAATAATTTTCTCATTTTCATTTAATTTTAAGCCAGAGCTCAAATTCACCCAAGCCTCACAAGCCCTACATTTATTAACAGAGACACCAAGATGTAGAAAATGAAGACGTAACACATCGCCATAAGCCTCATCGTCTTAAGATGTCTCAAATGAAGATGATATGATCTTTCAAGGTCTTGGCGCCATTAGTTCCGTATGAATCATAATTGCGTCGTCCATTTTTGGGATCCTTAACAAGCTCGGATTCCACAATGACAAGAAATCCCCGGATCTAACCCTAATCCGATGTTTTTTTTTCTATCTGTCCTGAAGGGTGTCATAATGGGATTAGATTCCTTCTAGGCCTACTGTTCACCGAAAAAGGAATATTAAATTAAGCCCAGTGAAGGGCTTGGGATCTAGATATTTCACTTGTGATGTAAAAAAAAAAAAAAAAAGGACAAGGGAAGGAGAAGGGAGAGAAAAAAAACTAATTGAATCTTCTTTTGTGCTTGGCGCCGTACTCGTATCTCCCGTTTTCTATGCGCCGACGCCTCGTTGGGGGGTGACTTATCTATATGACGATGGCGTGGGATGCTGTCTCATTCCCAAACAAATATTGGGATTGATGGGGAGCTATTGACGTTTAGCTGAGTAACCGGCACTCCTCGGAAGGCAAGAAGGTCCCTTCGAGAGGATGTCCTTGAAGAAAACTCAAGGAGTAGGATATAAGTGCTTTTGACGTCGCCGCCATAGAAGCCTTACGTGAGTCTGCTTACATATACTTAAATAGCATCTACGATTGATGTTATTTCGCATTGCACATGTGATAAGTGACAGTAGTGCTCTGCATTCGAATTTCCAATATGTTAAAAACAAGTGGGATAATTACAAAGCAGCCATTTAATTAAAACGAATACGATAATCTTTTATATTCTCCATTAAAAAAGACGCCAGAATCATAGGGTTCCTCTCTCCACACACCCAAAATATCACGTTAGTTTCGTAGCTAATAATTTTCATTTGATTAAGTATTAGTTATATATTGATTCATTATCATTTTGCGATGGGTTTAGGAATAGGAGTATTATATCATTAATATTCTTTTTTCGATCATTTTCGGAACAAGGTCCCGTTTTCGTTTAATTTTTTTATTTGATTTTTGTTTATGTTTTTACATTCGTGATAACAAAAATTTTGAAATGTTCTAATTTTGCAAGTCGAGTTCTACACCTAACCTCGACAATTTATTTTTAAACGAAAAAACAAAACAAAAAAACATTACGAACGAAAAAAGGACGAAAAATCCACTTTACGATACGTTCTTAACCACAAGCTCGATAACGAACCTTATTACACTGTGTTCCCTCTCCGAAGACAGGTATTACACTCCATCTTTCCTTATAAGTGCGTTATATACCCTTAACTCCTTCGGGATAAATGAAAACTAGAGATAGCGTCAGGCATCAAACTCCTTATAGGGAACGGTGTGTTATAGGCCTATGAGGCAGACAATTGCTTTACTTGAGGTGCCGGGCGATTTGGTGGCTGGGAGTGATAAGTAAGGATAAAGAGTTGTATTATTATCTTTCTCTGTTTATTTATTTGTCAGTTTATTTGTCTCTGATTCTGTCTCTGGCTGTCTTTTACTTTTTTTTTATCTGGCTTTGCTTGTTTGTCCGTCTTTTTTTTTCTGTCTGTCTTGCTGGTTGTATGGCTATCTCTTTATCTCCTCTCTTTCTCTCTTCTTTCTCTTCCTCCTTCCCTCTCCCTCTCTATATTTATCTTTCTTCCTCTCCCTCTCCCCATCCATCCCCCCACCTCTCTCTCTCTCTCTCTCTCTCTCTCTTTCTTTCTTTCTCTCCCTCTCCTCTCTCCCTCCCGCCCACCCTCACCGTCCCTCCCTCTCTCTCCCTCATCTACCCACTATATTAATATCGCTTCGTCCACCGCAAGATGGTCCGCAAGATAACCTAATCAAAACCAAGTAATAATTTCACACACGCTCTTATCAGTCATCACGAAATAGGCTCTTGTACGTAACGTTCCCGCATAGGCCTATCTACGGTGTATAGGGATGTTGCTTATTCATAAAAGCTCAGCTACTTATACCATAATATAACTCCATAATAAAACAATGACATAAGCAAAGTTTGCGATCGCGTTTCTGTCACTACTCTAAATTAGACGATTTATCTCCCTATAGCATACCACAGATTCACCCGCCCCCCTTTCGCTCCCTCGGAAAAAAAAATCGCACTTATCACAGCGTGTATGTAGCATATAGGCCTAGTGTGATCTCAGGTGCACCATTAACTCTGAATGGCCAAGGTCACATAGGCATAAGATTCTCGTAACGACTTCGGTGGCTGTAACCCATTCGTCGGCTTTCAGGTTAGGCCGAGTTACCTTTGCGCTTGGAATTTCTTCGGTGACCTGCACTCGTTAGCATGCTTGAGTTATTCTCGTTATTGCTTGAGAAAGGGTGAGGATGAGGATGAGAATGTGAGAGAGGGGGTTAGGATGTGGGAGAAGATGAGGATGAGAGAGAGAAAGAAAGAGAAAGAGAGTGGAAGAGAGAGAGGGAGAATGAATAGCGCATATTTCAATATGGTATTTCACCAGCTACTGATCCACCCTTGAGATAACATCGTCATATATATTTCTCTCTCTCTCTCCCTCCCTCTCTCCCTCCATCCCTCCCTCCTTCTCCATCTATCTCTTCCTCCCCTTACCCTCACTCGCCCTCCCCACTCCCTCCCTCGCCCTCCCTCACTTTCTCCCTCTCCCTCCCCAACTCCTTCCCTCTCTCTCCCCCACTCCTTCCCTCTCCCTCCCCCACTCCTCCCCTCTCCCTCCCCCACTCCTTCCCTCTTCTTCCCTCTCCCTCCCTCTCCTTCCCTCCCCCACTCCTTCCCTCTTCTTCCCTCTCCCTTCCTCCCTCCCTTCCACCACCTCTCTTTCCCTCTCTTTTTTCCATATTCAACACCTACCATTCGTAACTTGAAATAAACCTTTACCCCCCACCGTCAAGGAAAGAGGTCGTTCAGTTCACTCACCAACCACCTCCTCAGAAGATGAAATCCGTTTTCGACATCGTCCAAGATAACGATCTCTCTTCCTCCCTCTCTCTCTCTCTCTCTCTCTCTCTCTCTCTCTCTCTCTCTCTCTCTCTCTCTCTCTCTCTCTCTCTCTCTCTCTCTCTCTCTCTCTCCATCTCCCTCTCCCTCTCCCTCTCCCTCTCCCTCTCCCTCTCCCTCTCCCTCTCTCTCTCCCTCTCTCTCTCTCTCTCTCTCCCTCTCTCTCTCTCTCTCTCTCTCTCTCTCTCTCTCTCTCTCTCTCAAGAAAGTTTCAAGGTCTCTTTTCACCGTCTTTATATCTTTTATAACCCTTTCTGGCTCTTGGGTATCTTGCTCTACGTGGGTCAGTGTCAATCAAATGAATAGTGGCAGGACCCGGTATTAATTGTTTTGATAGACCTGGTTATATTTACATTGCGTGAAATTCTTATAGATGTATTAGATATATATCAGTGTTATTGATATTATGATCAATATCATCGTCCTTATTGTTATGTGAAGTAATTTTGTGTAACATAAACAAAATCACTTAATAAAAACATATTTTCCTTTATCACAAATGCAGTAAAACGCAACGATATCAGAAAATTCCAGAAGTCTAACACATATTTCAATAAAAGAAACCTAAAAAAAAGAAAGATATAATCCCTTTTCTACGGTTTCAAAACCTCCATACACAGGTTCAGATGCCTTATAATCGCCTAATAATATGCCGTGATGAAAACCCCTACCTTCTATAGGTACCTTTGATCGCGCATAATGACACAGAGAAGCACAGGTAACCAGGTACCTGTCTGGTATTCAT
This sequence comes from Penaeus japonicus, assembly GCA_017312705.2. Taxonomy (NCBI): domain Eukaryota; kingdom Metazoa; phylum Arthropoda; class Malacostraca; order Decapoda; family Penaeidae; genus Penaeus; species Penaeus japonicus. The sequence goes on along the minus strand of BOPN01002351.1, from coordinate 152,852 downwards.
CTGGTATATGGTAATGGCCGTTAATGATCATTAGATTTATGTTCCTTGGAAGCTTCTAGAGAAAGGCCTAACCCGTTCTGGAGTGCATATTTCAGTCAGATGTGAATGAGAGTAGTGGTTTTACATGCATGTTTCTGACCACCGAGGGAAGGTTTCCTTATTAAAAAAAGAAGAAAAAAAGATAGATAGATTGTCCCATTTTATTGCTGTTGTGGTGTACGTTATTATTGTTATTCAACTAAAGAATTGTAGTGATGATGAAAATGAAAATAATTAGACGTAGGAAAGGAAAGATAGAGGACAAATACATGAAAAAGAGTAGCAAAAGAAAACGGAAAATAACATATAAAAAGATATACAAGAGAATAAAATTATAAAGAAAAAACAAGAGAATGAAAAATAAAAAAAAGAGAGAAAAAAACCTAAACCTTTAATAAAAGAAAAGGATAACAGGAAGGCTTGAGAAGCAGGAGGGCGTAACCCGTTCTGAGCGAGATCTCGAAGTGCTCCATCACAGAACGAAGACAAGTGATGCGGTTGGGATTCCCTGATGACGGTGTTTAATGCCCTGACGGTGATGCATCGACCTCCTTTCCCCCCTTTCCTCCTTCCCTCATCTCTTCCCCCTTCTACCTTTCTATCTTTCCTCACTTTATCCCCTTCCTCTTCCCCCTTCTCTTTCTATCTTTCCTCTTTTTCACCTCCTTTCTCCATTTTCCCCCTTTCTACCTTTCCTCTCTCCCCCCTTCCCCCTTTCTACCTTTCCTCTCTTCCTCTCTCCCCCCCTTCCGACTTTCTACCTTTCCTCTCTTCCTCCCTTCCCCCTTTCTACCTTTCCTTTCTCCTCCCCCTTCTCCCCTTCTTGATAGAAAGAGATCATTCGAAAATAAAATGCGAAAATCACACACGTCCCTCACACATGAGAGGTTACAAATTCATCAATGAATGTATTCCCATTCAAACTCACTGAAGACCTGCGTCACTTAAACCATTCCGTTGCTATCTCTCTCATCCCCTCTCTTTTCTCCCTTTTTCTCTATCTATCTCTTTCTTCCTTTCTATCTCTATCTCCTACCCCCCTCTCTCTCTATCTCTCTCTCCTTCTCCCTCCCTCCCTTCTCTCCCTTCTCTCTCCCTTCTTTCCCTCTCTCTCCTCTTCTCTCTCTCTCTCTCTCTCTCTCTCTCTCTCTGTGGCTAGGATAACCATCCCATTTCCTAAGGTGTAATTACACCTCGTAATAATTACGACACACTCCCCTAATTACAACTTTGCATAAGATTTATCAGGACTTAAAGACGACATAATCCGACGAGGCTGATGGAGACTAAAGGTTGGCCGAGGTTATTAGCATGGATTCCTCTGTCTTGAGTTGTTAATGGCCTATTATCCATTATATTATGGTTTCGGGGAGTCCGTTCTATTTGCGTTTGTTTATAAACAGGTGGAGTTTCATGGGAGGTTTTTTAAGGATGATGACAAAGATGATGATAATGACGATGGCATGGATGATGATAATGATGTTTAAATTGATGATCATAGCAGTGATGATCATGATGGATACTAATGATAATCATGATAATGATAATGAGGACGAGAAGAACGATTATGATAAGAACACAACCCTAAAAAATGAGAGAAAAATACGATATTAATGACTGTCTCTCTCGGCGCAGACACAAACCCATTACTAGGAGCACCACATTCTTAAAGACCTTCACACATACCGCAAGTCAAAACGCTGTCCTCTTTGAAGGCAATTAAAGAGTCTCGAAACCAGATTCCTCTTGGAGACAAGAACGAGAAGAGTGAACACCTCGTTTATTCCTTTTCTTTCGAGGATAACTTTGTGTGCGTTTGATTGCTATTGACCTTCTAGACAAAATCATGTTGAGAGATTTTATGGATAACCATGAACACTTATTTATTCAGATTGAAATCAATCTATTTTAAGGATAATCCAAGTTGAATGTTATACGTCTTCATTATAACAAGAGATCACAGGTATTATCATAACCATGACCACCTCTTTATTAAGATATAATTTGATTTGTTTAAAGGACAATTCAAGATGTATTTGGATTTAATAAGTCTTATGATTCTGGCCTCTCGTCTCGTGAAACGTGAAAATGTCTTTGTAATTGTTATTGAGGGAATTCGAAACCACAAGAGCCAAGGTCATGAGTCCAGATGTTTCGTTTGATTCATTTGAGAATTATGAAACACTGTTCGAACAATGACGTTTCGAAACAATAGAACAGATTCGGATCCCCTCCCACCCTCTCTCTCTCTCTCTCTCTATGAATCTCTTATTATTAGTAATGATCTTGTTTTCTTTCTTCTTACCAACATCATTGTGAGAACAACGTCTATGATACAGCAGGTAAACGCGATAAATGAAAAAAAATGAAACGGATGGTTCAATGTCACTGAGTAATGTAGAACAGGTTGGTTGTTAGGCTGAGGGATTGTCGCATTTTAAGGAATGTTCAGGTGACACATTTTGCCGTCTTGCCTCCATTTTTCTTGTTTCTTATCATCTTTCCTCTTTGGATGTTTGCCCTCGATTTCTTTCGTTTCTCTCTCTTTCTCTTTTCCTTATCTCTTTTCTTTCTCAATCGCAGTCTCTGTCTGTCTGTCTGTCTTTTTCTCTCTCTCTTCCTTCTTTTGTTCCCTCCATCTCCCTCTTGTATTTTCTCTCCTCCTGCCTCCCTCTCTCCCTTTCTATCTCTGCCCTTCCTCCCCTCCCTTTCACGGTCCTTCTCACACTTCGTCCCACACACCCTCCCTCCTTCCCTTCCTCCCTCCCACACACCCTCCCTCCTTCCCTTCCTCCCTCCCTCCCTCCGTGTCTCCTCGTAATCTCGATTCTTATCTCATGTCTCTTGGGATTTATTTACCCCCTACGGTAAGCTCCGCGTCATTGTAAGCTCATTAGCCATCGCGAGTGTTGAATGGCTAATGAGAAGTGTGAGGGAGGGAGGGAGGTAGGTAGGGAGGGAGGGAGGGAGAGGGAGACGAAAATAGAGGTCGGAGAAACTGCTTTATAAACAGGACATGTGCTTGTCATATAAGAATGGAAAGGTCATGCTAAAGAGATTAATATATATATATATATATATATATATATATATATATATATATTTGTGTGTATTTTATTTATTCCACACTTTGTCTGCCCTTTGGATATCATCTAATGCCATAGTTACAAAGGCTGCTTTACGCGATGCTAATGAAAACAGATATACGAGTGTTTAACATGATGCCCATTATATCATGTTCATTCACCAAGTTGTATACATATACGGTAGCCAAACCATTAGATTAATCAGGAACTCATTACGATTTAATGAGCGGTTGTAATGGTGCAATTAGCCCCTGTGTGATGGATCGTTCTAAGATATTTTATGTTGCCTTATGTATATATGATGTGATAAATATGGTGGTTTTGCATTTTTCGTTAAGGATCTGATGTTCATTGGTTATTCATCATTGTTAGTATTTTTTGTCCTTTCTTGGTGTTTTGTTTTGTTATCAGTTGTCACCATTATCATCATCATTATATCATCACTATCACTGTCATGATTGCCATATAACCGACGCACTGCCTATCTCAACGACAAATTGCCCGGCCTCTCTCTCTCTCTCTCTCTCTGTTTCTCTCTCTCTCTCTCTCTCTCTCTCTCTCTCTCTCTCTGTTTCTCTCTCTCTCTCTCTGTTTCTCTCTCTCCCTCTCCCTCCCTCCCTTCTATCCCTTCTCCTCTCCTTCCTCCTCCTCCCTCCTTCCCTCCCTCCTTCCCTCCCTCCATCATAAAATAACTAATTCAAAGATACACATCAACTCTCGAGAAAGACTGAAATCTCATTCAGACTCCAGCGTCCCGCCCATAGATAAGATAAATGGATAGATAGATAAATAGGTAGAGTCCGTGCCCCCCCCCCCCTCCTACAACTGCATTCCTAAAAGTACAGCAGTACAGAAAATACAAAATATACATATAAGCGAAAAATATTACGAAACACTATTGGTCGGGGATGGAGACAAGGAGGATAATAAAAAGGGAGAGGGAGAAAGGAAGGAAAAGTAAAGAAATAAAAGAAATGACTGATGTCGGTCTTTCGTATTTCAAAGGGGTGGAAATGAGAAAGGAAAAAAAATAGGAAAGGAAGTAGATTTATAGGGTTTCTCGTTTTCCAATGGGAGGAAATGAAAGGTGAAGAGGGGAGACTTTGATAAATTATTATCTTTTTCTTTTTGTTTTTATATTTTGTTTTTTTTCTTTATTTTTGTATCATCTGTTTGGACATTGAAGATTATTTAGAAGGGGATTTCGATGCTCTTTATAGAGTTATCTTAGTGTTGGTTAATAAAACTGCTATATTGTGCTTTGTTCGATCATATATATATTTGTGAACTGCGAAAGAGAATGTGATAAAAAAGCATAAATGAAGAATCTCTTTCTCACTCTCTGACACACTCACGAACACCACCCACCACCACCACCCCTCCCCCACATACACTCCCCTAACCCCCACCCAATAACCCCCTCTCCCTCCTTCCTTCCCACCCCCACCCACCCACCCATCCACCCCCCACCCACACACATATCAACACCCCTCCCTCCCCCGAGCGCTATTAATGACCGACGAGAAACGATTAAATAGAAGAGCAAATTATGAACAAACCTTCGCAGCGGGGGCGGTATCATCGTTAGGGAGCGATGGCGTCGAATTATTTGTCGATTTTGTGGTCACGTGTGGGTGGGCTGAGGGCGTGGGTGGAGGGGGAGGGGGGGAAGTTGTCATGTTGGGTAGGCGTGTGGGGGGGGGGGGAGGGGAAGTTGTAATGTTGGGTAGGCGTGTGGGGGAGGGGGGAGGGGAAGTTGTCTTATAGGGTAGGCGTAGGTGGGTAGGGGGACGGGGGTATAAGTGTGTGGGTTGTGGGAAAAGGGGAGAGAGAAGAGGAGGAGGAGGAGGATAAATGAGGGTAGGGGTCGAGTGAGGAAGGAAGAAGGAAGAGAGAGGAGAGAAGGTAAGAGAGATGAAAGACAAACCAAGTACCTCACCCACTCCTTTTCTATTAAAAGCATCCCTTTTCTCCCCTTCTCCCATCAGCCACCCTCACGATCTGTCAGTCAACAAGTCAAGAGTTGAGCTCCTTGACATGACAAGTGTGAGCACCCGTGCCCATATACCCATGCCAATGATGGGTAGATGAGTTTATGAGTAGGCCCATGACAGACACATGTCCCGCGTACAGTACAGTACATTCCTTTAGGGGACAACACAACCCGTTTTCTATGGCGGGACTGTCGGGTACCCTTTCATTTTTAAGGAGTGGATTAGATGAAGCTTTGATTTTTTTTTTTTTTTTTTTTTTTTTTTTTTGTCTACATACTTTTTTTTCTCTCTTACGCATATGTATATTTTTTTTTATTCATTTTAGTAGCTTCCTCTGACAGGTACGATCTTTATCTAAGAGGCGGGGCGTTTGTATCTTAATCAGCTAATCTTCGCCTCTCCTGAAGGATGAGGAGAAGAAAGAGAACGACTTATAAGGAGTTAAGGATCGCCGTTATCTGTCAGAATAGATATTTTTCTTTTTTCTCTACTTCTTTTTTTAGGAATTATGAGAAAAAAAAACAGAGGGAGCGCGGAGATAAAGAAGAAAATAAGTGCCTATACATTGAGTCGACGGGGCGTGAGTTCGTTTTTGGTATCGAAGCTTCTGGAAAGAAATAATGATCCGAAATGGAGAAATTAATTATTATCATTTTTATTTTATTACAATTATAATCGTTATTGTTATAGTTACTATTTTTGTTATATTTGTGATTGGTATTGTTAAGCCAACGTGTGTATGTATATATGATATATATATATATATATGTATGTATGTATAAAGTAAAGGGTATTTTTATATGGATGTAAAACATATGTAAAACAATTTTTTTTCTTCATAAATTTTGAATAAACGTACCTCTTTTTTCACCTACAAAACGTTATAACAAAGGTGCAACCATCACCGAAATACCCTTTGAAATAAGCGTAGAAATATTAGCCACATTAAATAAAATTATCTTATAAAGAAAAGATCTTGATAATGATGTTTCTTACTCGTCATTACCTTAATAACTTAAATAGTTTTTCACTATTTAAACTTAATTTAATTGACTCATCGACAAAAGAAAAACCCAATTAAAAGACATCTGCCTCATTCACTGACCCGAAACATAAAACTCATTAATGGCAAGAGAATTACCCATTGAGAAAATTCATGTGAACCATAATTACAAATTTCACTTACAAAGACCAAAAATATTCCAACACAACAATAGTGGAAATATTCATTCTATCAAAGCGGAAAACTCATTCACGAATACGAAATTCACCCCATTCAGATTTTAGAAATGCATCCTAATCATAAATTACAAGTTTCGAAACATTACAATAAAACAGAAATTATCGAATCAGAGCGTAAAATCCATTAATAACTACAAATTTCTTCCATTAAGGATTCCGGTACATTAACTTGTCTTCAAGATGGGCGTTGACACCTACAATACCCACTTCAAGGTTGGGTCTAATTATACTATGAATTACTCCGTTTTCTGTCGTATAGTTGTTTTTTTTTTCTTCTTCTTCTTTCATCTTAACCTTTTTCTGCTTTCTCATTTTTTATTTATTCTATTTTTTAGAATTTTCATTTTTTTTTTAATTCCTGATTTTTTTTCCTTTATTTCTTTCTCTTTCTTTATCTTCTTTCTTCTCTATCTTGTCTTCTCTCCTCTTTCTATCTTCTCCATTTCTTTCTTTCCTCATTCTGCCATTCTTTCTCTTTCTATTTCTTCCATTTCTTTACACATTTTCTCTCCTACCCTGATCCCACACTCCGTCGTTTTTCAGCTGAAGTTTCAGTAACTGCATTCTCTCTCCGGTGAAAGTAATTAAGGAATATCAAGGTTGTGATGAAGCCCCAGGTGATGGAGGTAAAAGGTAGTGGCCCTCAGGACTACTCTGAGACTATTTGGGACGTACTTTGAGACTACTGTATGGCTACTATAAAATTACTATGGGGATACTATTTTTGGAAATTGGACATTCTCTGAAAATACTCGGACACTTAATATAAAACATACGCACACGCACACGCACACACACATACACACACACACACACACACACACACACACACACACAGCAATGGCGAAAAGATAACTATTGTCTTAGTGTTTTCTAGGTTTTTAACGTTGTTTTCTTTGATCGACTTTGGTTTGAATTTTTTTTTCTTTTTAGTTTTCCTTTTTTTGGCATCCCGTGGTTGGCGAGGGGGTTGGGGGAGGGAGAGGGGGGGGAGGGAGGAGGGAGGAAATAGGGATGCAGCTGGTGTTGTATGTGGAGAAGGGGGAGGGGGTGGGGGTACTGGGAAGTAGGGCGGAGGGGGGGTGAGGTTCGAAGTGTTATATTAGTGGTTTACTTTTGGGATCTTACCTAGGATAGGGGGGTACAGAGAGAGAGAGAGAGAGAGAGAGAGAGAGAGAGAGAGAGAGAGAGAGAGAGAGAGAGAGAGATTGCAGGATGGTCTTTGAATTATGCTTCTCTTTCTGTTCCCCTTCCTTTCTCTTCCTCTCTCATAATCATTCTATTCCTTTATCTTCCTCTCTCTTTCACTCTTTCTCTGTCTTTCTCATCTCTCATACTCACTCTTCGTCTACCTTTCCATATTCTTCCTCCCTCCTTCCCCATCCCCCACCTCCCCCACTTCCTCTCTGGTCTTCTCTGTTTGTCCCTTTCCTTTCCCTCCCCTTCCTTTCTCTCTCTCTTTCTCCCTCTCCCTTTCCCTCGCCTCCCCATCTCTCCCTCCCTTCCTTAAACACACACACACAAAAACACAATAAGGTTGCCATCCCCACCTGGGACCTCCCTGGAGCCTGTGTCTTCCAGTTGCCCCCCCTACCCCCCCACCTCACACGCCCCCACACAACCACACGGGAAGTTGTCTCTGCCCACAAAACGGGGGTCGACCACCTTCCCTCTACCTGATTTTGTGCACACCTGGGGCGTCTTCTCCACTCGCAACGACACCTGGAACTTTTATTATATATACGTGTGTAGACACGCACACACATACACACACACACACACACACACACACACACATGTGTATATGTGTGCACGTGTATTTGTGTATAAGTGTGCACATATACATACATACACATGTATAATGAATGAATAAATAAGAAACTATCTGTCTACCCATCCAACTACCAGTCTACCTATCTACACGCAGATACCCGCAAACGACATACAAAACGACATACCCGCAACCGACATACAAGACACACGCGGACCAACATCAACACATAAGGCGCGACGTACAAGCACACCCTCAGTCACCCTTAATCACCTAACATGCTTTCTCGAGTAGATAAGGAATACTTGGAATATTCCCCCAGAATGAAAGGCATAGTTGTCGTTTATCCGAACCAAAATATTTACGAATTATCTTCCAGTCGACAAATACAGCACCTGTCTCATGCCTTATAAGGAAAACGTGTGCCTGTGTTATCTGATAAATTGATAGACGGAATTCTTAGCCTAGGAAAATTCTTTAAGAATTTGTAATAATTTAGATTTAATATATCTGAACTGATATAGCTTGAACTTGTAAATTCTACTTTGAATGTCATTTCTGCTAAAATGAAATGAGAACAATAATAGTAATAAAAATGGATTTTTTTTTTCGTAAACAAACATACAGGTAAAGCTTTCGGTCTTCTCTTCAGGTACCTAGGTATCAGTAACCAAGTACCTTTGGCACCTATGTATGGTAGCGGTCGAGGGTAGGTAGGGGGTACCTGGCTTGCTTATTGTTAACATTTTTTTCGCTTTCTCTCTCTCTCTCTCTCTCACTCTCTCTCTCTCTCTCACACACACACACACACACACACACACACACTCTCTCTCTCTCTCTCTCTCTCTCTCTCTCACACACACACACACACACACACACACACACTCTCTCTCTCTCTCTCTCTCTCTCTCTCTCTCTCCTCTCCTCTCTTCTTCTCCCTCTCCCTCTCCTTCCCTCTCTCCCTTCTTCCATCTTCCTCCCTCCCCCTTCCTCCCTTCTTCCATCTTCCATCTCCTTCCCTCCCCCTTTCTCCCTTCTTCCATCTACTCTCCTCCCCCTTCCTCTCTTCTTCCATCTCCTTCCCTCCCTCCCCCTCCCCCTCTCCCTCTCCCTCTCCTTCCCTCAATCTCCCTCCCCCTTCCTCCCTTCTTCCCTCTCCTTCCCTCCCCCTTCCTCCCTTCTTCCCTCTCCTTCTCCCTCCCTTCTTCCCTTCACTCCCTTCTTCCCTCCCCCTTCCTCCCTTCTTCCATCTCCCCTCCCCCTTCCTCCCATGGCACTTTCACAACCCGAGGAATACGCAAACATATCAGACAAAGCTTTCATTAAAATCAGATCTCGACGTCGAACAATAAAATTGCGATCTTCCAAAATGACGCGACTTATCATCAGTTCATAAGTCACGTCAAGTAAGAATGATTGGAAATGATTGTGAGATGCCTGAGATATCATTAGATAAATGATCTTATCGCTCCTTTCTTGATGGCGACTTTGTTGATTGGGAGAAAATCGGTCTACAAAATCTGTGAAAATCCGTTGATGAAATCTGTGAAAATCGGAGGTTAAAGAAAAGTAAAGGAATAAAATAAAAGTCCGGATTTCGAATTCTTCCGATTTTCTCCCGCCCATAAATAAATCTTTGAAAAAAAAGAGGCGCAATTTAAGAAAACGTAACGAGGTGGCAAAATCGTCAGGCTCAGCCAAACAAATCATCACCCAATCCGGCTCTTATCTTGGCTGAAAATCGGTCCTAAATCACACCCGTAATCGGCTCAAAATCTGGCCTCGAGGTGTCTTTATCGCGCATAAGATCGTTCAAAATGGCTACGGATTATAGACGTCGGAAACAACACTAAGAGATAAAGGAAAAAAAAAGACGATCGGCAACGCGGGAGGATAGAGGTTTTAACACCTCCCGCCAAACTGACTAAGAGATTGGATCCCGAGATTGGGAAATTTTTTGGCGGTTTCGAAGGTGTCGGTGTCGGGTGTTTATGGTTTTATTGTCGCTTGATCATAGGTTGATGTTTTTTTTCAACGCCGCCATTACCAGTGTCATGTTTCTCCTCCCGTATTTAGATATCGGTGTTTTAAGATCCATAAAACGTTATCATTTGTGGAAGCATTGCTGAACTTTATTTTATTTTTATATCTTGTTTGTTATGTGATATGTTATCTTTGCCAATCAGCTTGATTATCTTTATATTCATCTCTCTTTTACAAATTGTTCTCCATTTTCTATGTATAATGACCATTTTCTTTCTTATTTCAGGTAATGGCCAGATCTCATCAGCGCTGGACGAAGCACACCTCTCTCTCTGTCTCTCTCTTTCTTCCTCTTTCTTTCTTTCTCTCTCTCTCTCTCTCTCTCTCTCTCTCTCTCTCTCTCTCGCAAGGCCGACCCTTATCACCAGCCAAGGAAAAATTTCTGCTCTTTGTAAAGACAATTACAGTGGCAAGTAAAAGAAATAAAAATGTAATTGAAAACAAAGGGAAAACGGATGACTGTTGCCACCTCTTCCCACACCGGCATTACCTTCATCCTATTTCCAATTACAGTTTCCTCTCCCCCTCCCCATCCCCCATCCCCCATCCCCCCTCCTCCTTTTTTCCCACTTCCCACTCTCCCCCGCCCCCTCTCCTTACTCCCTCCCTCCTCCCCCATTCCCCCTTACCCATCCACTTACCCCCCTCCCCCATCCCCTTCTCCCCCTCCCTCTCCTCCCCAATTTCTCTCTTATTTCTCAATTTCCTTTCTTTACTCTCTCGCCGCCGATGGAAGCTCCGGCCCGTGCCTGACAGAAGGTAGACGTCGCTCTTACTGTTCCGAACATTAAAGCAGTAAATGTGTTTGAATTTCGCTTTTTTTCGTGAAAGTGTGTCTGGGAGTGACTATGGGTGTGTATGTGTGTGTGTCTGTGTGCGTGTGTGTGTTCGTGCGTGTTTGCATATGTATAAGAGTGAGAACAACAAATGAATAACAATTTGGTGCTCATATTTGAGAACCAAAACAAAAACCGTAACAACGCCACAACAGTAATTCTCTCGAACTTACAAAAAAAGAAAGAAAAAAAAAACTTCCATAAACCAACTCCCTCAACTTTTGTAAAAAAAAAAAAAGTAAAAGAAGAATCACAACCCATTTCAACGGAATAACAGCCTTTGATTTTGTAAATGCCCGGTTGGGAAAAGTCAAACGGTGTTATTACAAACGACGGAATCGGTTCTTCGGTTCCAGGGACAAGAGACAATGGTTCTGACGCCGAAGGCTCGTTAAGATTATATGTAATTTGTCGTTTTATGTCGTTGGCTTTTTTTTTGACGGGTGAGGGGGGGGCTATGTATGTGTGTGTGTGTTGTGCGTGCGTGTGTGTGTGTGTGTGTGTGTGTGCGTATGCGTGTGTGTGCATGTATGTGTGCGTGTGCGTGTACGCGAAGGAGGCACTGGGAGCGATTTCTTATTCATTTATTTATTTTTGAACAGGATTAATAATTATCTTTCAGTTCCTTTTTTATTTTTATTTTTTTATTCTAGGGTTTGTGTATTTCAGTTAGCTCGTTTGTCTAAGTTTCAGTCTCTCTTCTCTCTATCTATCTATCTCTATCTCTAACTCTAACTCTCTGTCTCTCTCTCTCTCTCTCTCTCTCTCTCTCTCTCTAATTCCCTGTCTTTATACTTACTCTCTCATTCTCATCTTCCTTGATCTAAAATGGTAAACATGTTCCCTTATGCCCATCACCATTGTCATTTACGGAAGAATAGAGGTTACATTGCCCCCCTCCCCTCTCCCTCCCTCCCTCCCTCCCTTCCCTCCCTCCCCCTCTCCCTCCCTCCCTCCCTCTCCCTCCCTCTCCCTCCCTTCCTTTCTACCCCCCCCCCACTTCCACCCTCCTAGCTCTAGTCTATCCCCACCCCTCCCCCCTCCCCCTCTAAAAGTCAGCTATAAAAATTGGTTCCATGATTTTTTTAAGACTCCCGGTTTTACTTTTTTTTTCCGTTATCGCATTTTTCTTTATCCCTCTCTTCTTTTTATTCTTTTACGAAGAGAGGGAGAGGGAAAGAGGGGAAAGGGAGAGTCAGGGGAAGAAGAAGGAGAAGGAGAAGGGGAAAGGAGGTTGAGGGAGGAGGAGGAGGAATGGTGTTAGAATGAGGAGGGGGAGAGGAAAGGAGGGGGAGGGTGTTAGAATAAGGAAGGGGAGAGGAAAGGAGGGGGGGGAGGATGTAAGAGCGCGATAGTGGGAGAGGGAAATGGAGGGGGCGTCCTGAGGTAAGGAGAAGGGGAAGGGAGAAGGAGGAAATGGCCAGGAAAGTGCAGAATTGTTTCATTTTTAGGAGTAACATGGTAGCAAAAAAGTGATCGTTATGAGAACCGCCGGTGCTTCGTTGGGGGTAATTACCGAAAAAAACTAATGAGCACAATATGCATTTATTTTTTAATTAAAGGCTAAATCAATGGGTAGACTTATGATTATTATCTTTAGTGTTTCCTCTTCGTAAGTAAATGGGAGGAGCTTCTGAATTTTAACATTTTATATTTTAATTTTTTTGGAGGGGGTGCAGTTAAGACAATATTTTTTTTCTTAATTATGACTTTGATTAATTACTAATGGTACTAATTAGCGGACTAGAAAGCAGATGTTAGACAATTTTTATTTTGTCTTAACAAAGTAGAAAGTCATGAAGGAGTTCATTTGCATGATTATACAAAAAAAGGATTTTAATATATATGTATATGTATATATATACATATATATATGTATATATACATATATGTATATAAATATACATATGTATATATATATATATGTATATATATATATATATACACACATATATGTATATATATATACATATGTATATATATACATTTATATATACATATACACATACATATACATATACATATACATATACATATACATATACATATACATATACATATATACATATATACATATATATATATAACATATATGTATCATATTTGATACATATATATATAATATATATACATATATATAGATATATATACATATATATACATATACATATACATATATATAAATATATATGTATATATACATACATATATATTTATATATATGTATATGTATATGTATATGTATATATATCTATATATATATATTATATATGTATCATATATGATACATATATGTTATAAGTATATATATATATATATATATATATATATGTATATATATGTAAATATATATGTATATGTATGTATATGTATATATATGTGTATATATATGTGTTTGTATATGTATATATATATGTGTATGTATATGTATATATATATGTATATATATGTATTTATATATGTATATATATGTATATATATGTATATATATGTATATATGTATATATATATATATGTATATATGTATATATATATGTATATGTATATATGTATATATATATGTATATGTGTATATGTATATGTATATATGTATATATGTATATATATATATATATATGTATATATATATATATGTATGTATGTATGTATAGACATTATACACTTGGGCTGGCAACTCCTAATGACCCAACCCACAGATAGTAAACTACACACTAACTATGGGTAAGAAACGACCTACAGGAGGGCGGGAAGTGGGCGTATGGGCGTGATAGAGGGGGAAGGATTACGGAGTTGGGAGTTGGGGGTAAAAGAAGGGGTTTAGCGGGGGAATTGGATGTGGGGGGGGGGGGTATAAATATAGCTCTGTATACAGTCGTTTAACTTAATCTTTACAACGTACAGAGAAGCTTCTGTGGCCTCAGGCTTTTTCCTTTATTTCTCAGGTGTGTGCATACTGATGTGGAAGTTTCCCAGTTTAAAATATGTTATATTTAGATGTATATATATATTTTTTTAATTTCTGGGTTAATGTTTCTTGGTTTATGTAATGTGGTTATTTTTCATATTGTTTATTCATGCATTAATATATTTATTATTATTATTATTATTATGATAATTATTATGATATTATTATGAAATTTTTTTGAATTATTATCATAATTATTTTTTTCATCATTATTACAATTATTATTATTATTATTGTTATTATTATCGTTATTATTATCATCATTATCATTATTATTATCATTATTATTACCACTACCATTATCAATATTATTATCAACATTGTTATCATCATTATTATCATCATCATAATGGTTATTATTACTACTATCATTATCAATATTATTATCAACATTATCATAACATTATTATCATCATCATAACGGTTATTATTACCATTATCATTATCATCATTATTACTCAGCAAGGAAACCAAGACAATATTCAAATTGACCAAGAAACTCAAGACAATAACTTCTCTCTATATAAATATGCATATTCTTCTTCCCTTCCATATTCATCCTTAATTACCATTTTTTCCTATTTCCTCCTCCGTAATTCCAGTGGTCTGCGTAATTATTATTTTTCTCTCCGCCCTGTTTTGAATATGGTTGGAAATCCCAATCATCGGTAATGCATTCATGATCCTAACGGTAGAATATGTTTATGTTTATCTGCCTCCTCCTCCTCCTCCTCCTTCATTTTTTTTTTTTTTTTTATGTTTTATTCTTATTTTATTTTTGTTATTTATTTTGTATTTGTATCTTCTCTCATTTTCTTTTCCTTCTATTTTTTTATCTTCTTTCCTCACTTCCTACTCTTCTTTTTCTTTTTTTTCTTTATCTATTGTTTGTTGTTGCTTTGCGTTTTGTTCTACCTCTTCTTCTCCTCCTTTTTTTTCTTCTCCTTACTTTTCTTCTTCTTCCGATTTTATTCCTCCATATTTTTCTTCTTCTCCTTCTGACTGATTTTATTTCTCCTTATTTTTCTTGTCAGCATTTTTTCTTCCTCCTTTTTCTTCTTCCTTTTCTCCTACAGGGAAAATTCACCTCAAAGCTTAAAAGGAGCCCCAAGACACACTCGAAAAAGCACATAACAAAGCATTATGGATCCCTCGCTTCTTCTTTCTCCTCTCCTTTTTTTTTTTTTTTTTTTTGAAAATATTTTTAAAAATGAAAAGAGCCGATCACACGCCCCCGATGACGAAGCACGCACTAAAGAAAAGAAAAGAAAAAAAGCTCCTTTGCACATGGACGAGAATTCTCCAGGATTTGCGGGGATTATCGACTTTAAGGACCCTAAACGAGACATCGAGGCGGCGAGATGCATCGTTAATGGTTGGGTTTTACGAAGCGATTATTAAGGGGAGGAGAAGAGGGGGGGGGGGGGGGATGGAGGTGGGGAAGAAGTAGTTGAAGGGGAGAGGGAGGAAGAGCAGAGGAAGGTGGAGGAGGAGGAGAAGGAGGTGGGGAAGAAGTAGTTGAAGGGGAGAGGGAGGAAGAGCAGAGGAAGGTGGAGGAGGAGGAGAAGGAGGAGGAGAAGGAGGAGGAGAAGGAGGAGGAGAAGGAGGAGGAGAAGGAGGAGGAGAAGGAGGAGGAGGAGGAGGAGGAGGAGGAGGAGGAGGA
>BOPN01002351.1:122213-134713 GCA_017312705.2 Penaeus japonicus | reverse complement strand
TTTTCCTTTGGTGACAGGCAGGCAAGGCTTTGGGAATCGGATCTGTGTGGGGGTGGGAGGGAAGGGGAGGGGGGTTTAGGTGTGTGTGTGTGTGTGTGTGTGTGTGTGTGAGATAGAGGTAATGATATATTTGAGAAATTAGTAATTGTATTTTCCGTGATGTCTATGACATGTACTTCAACCTTTTTGTAAGATAAAAAACATTTTTCCTCCTCCTTTTTCTTCTTCTACTCACCAATCTTTTCCTTCTCATTTCTTAATTCTCTCCCTTCTCCATCCTCAATGCATCCTTCCCAGCCACGCCCTCTTCCTTCGCCTCCCTATAATAAATATCCTTCTCCTCTCATTCCTTACCCCCTACCTCCTACCATCCTACCCTTGCCTCTTGCCATCCTACCTACCTCCTACTTTCCCACCTCCTCCCTCCTTCTTCCTCCCCATCCTCCCTCCTTCCCTCCCTCCTTACCTCCACCTTCCCTCCCTCCTTACCTTCACCTCCCCCCCCCCCTCTTTCCTTCCTTCTCTTTCCTCCCTCCCTCCTTCCTTCATTCCTTCTCCTCCACCCCTCCCTCCTTCATTCCTTCTCCTCCCTCCCATCCCTCCCATCCCTCCCATCCCATCCCTCCCTCCCTCCCTCCCTCCCCTCCCTCCCTCCCTCCATCCATCCATCCATCCCTCCCTCCGACTCCTCCCACCCCTCGAAGTCAACTGTAAGGTAAGCTAAATGCCATAATCGCGAATTTCCGGCGTGAAAATGACTTACGGAGGAACAATGGCCGGGACACGTCACGCGGGCCAGTTGTAGAGCGAGGAAGGTCGCGGTGGACACTTCAAGGTCTGCTTGTCTGCTTGTCTGTCTGTCTGCTTGTCCGTCTTGTCACGTCTCTTGACCTCTCGCTAGAAAAGACGGAAAGGATGGAAAGGAAAGGAGGGAAACAAACGAGAAAGTAATTGTTGTCGATGTCGCAAATTGAGTGGAGAGGGAGAGGGGTAGATTGGGTTGGTTTCCGAGGCTGTGCTTTGGGGGAAGTCTATAGGGTGGCTGCATGTCTTTTGGGATGGGTCTTGCTTTCTTTATCTCTTTCTCTCTCTCTCTCTTTCTTTATCTCTCTCTCTCTTTCTTTATCTCTCTCTCTCTCTCTTTTTCTTTCTCTTTCTTTATCTCTCTCTCTCTTTCTCTCTCTCTCTCTCTCTCTCTCTCTCTCTCTCTCTCTCTCTCTCTCTCTCTCTCTCTCTCTCTCTCTCTCTCTCTCTCTCTCTCTCACTCACTCACTCACTCTTCCTCCCTCCCTTCCTCTTCCATTTTTCTCTTAACTTCTGCGTCTCCTTTACCCTCCTTCTTTCTCTATGCATATCTCTACCACTCCTTCCCCCTCCTATTTCTCCTTCGCCCCTTCTCCCTCTTTTCCTCCGTTTCTCACACCTTCGCCGCGATGGTGGGAAAACAGGCAAGGGAAGGCGGGGTCACAAGCGAAAAAAAAGAGAAGGGGAGGATGAAGGTGGAAGGGCGGGGGGGGGGGGGGTGAGAAGGCAGGCAAGAACCCCCCCTCACCTCCCTCCCCCTCCCTTCCCCCTCAAAGCCTACTTCATTTAGCCAGTTTGTTCGTCGTGAAAAGGACCTCGCATGTCCAGCCGAGGATGAAATGTAAAAATCACGGCTGCTTTCAAGAAATGGTTTAGTCATTTTTGAAGGGCCATCGTTACCGTTTTCTTTCCCTCTTTGCGTTTTCTTTACGGTGCAAGTTTCTTTTTTCTTTCTTTCTTTCTTTTCATTCTCTATTTCCAGAGGACATATTGTATTATCGTATAAGACATTTTTTTTTGCTGCTGTTGTTGTCGAATGGTTCGAGTGAAAGGAAAGAAAAAAAAATGTACTTGATTCGATCTTTTAGAATTGTAATACCTTTGGAATTTGTGGATTTTTTCTATGACAGTTACATCTCCCACGTAAAGCAATGCTATAGATTATTTTTTCTCCCTTTTTGAATCATGCAGTAACTAAGGATAAAATGAACTGAGGATTTTATAACGTACACCCTTAACATGTAAATTCACAATCTAAATCCTAATTGATAGGAAAACATTAGAGAGAAAGGAGTTCATTAGCGAGATGAGACACTTTGCGAATTAAATTATATCTTATCCAAGTCTTCAGTTTAATTGCTGAGTTTATTTCAGTATGTCGTATCTACAAGGCGTCTTTGTCTAATATTCTATCAGGGTTTTTCTGCCAACAAAGCATTGCACTTTTAATCATTCAATACCAGATTTTTTCTTCTTATCAGACAAGTCAAAGGCAAAGGTAAAAAGGGACATAATCCCCTAACTTATTCTTACAGTTCGTATCGTTAATTTTCTCCCACACACTCACACAGTCCCTTAACTCACGACCCGAGAGTCCAACCCTACTCAGGCTGTGTAAGGTGATACGCAACTAATTCTTTCGTTTTGTCTCGGTTTGACAGGCACTCGGGGCGGTCAGTTGGCTAAGGTGGGGGAGGAGGGGTAAAGAGGGGGGGAGGGGATGGGGGAAAGTAGGGATGGAGGATAGGGGAAGGGTAGGGAGGGTAGGAAAAGGAGGGAGATGGAGAGAGAAGGGAATGTATGCGGAATAGAGGAAGGACTATACGTTCTTGACCTCCCGGTTCCTCGTTTTCTGTTACTTCCCCCGATTTTCTTTCTTGAGGGTAAACTTTAAAGAAAGGTGATCTCAAGTATCCATAACTCGTGGATTTATGACTTTTTCTTCTGACAGGTGAATTTTGGTGTTCTTGTTTTTATCTCTCTTTCTCTTTGATCACAGACGGTAGCCGAGTTTACCAGATATGTTGTGAAGAGTTGAAGTACTTTCGCTGATTTAAGACACTCATTTAATAGGTTTTAACGGATCTCTGTGTGCGTGTGTGTGCGTTGTCCATTTATTTGTGAAACGCTTCCATATTTTTTCGAACGGTTTTCTATTCGTTTGAAGAGGGAGGAATGTTGTATACGTGGGTGTTTGTTTCATTGCCAACAAGGGAGAGCAAATAAGCGTGGGAGTATTTTCGTTGTCTGAAAGTATCGTGTGTTCATGAGAAATGTCAATTATGCTAATGTTAATGGATTTATAACTACTAATGGTGGATAATGATAATGGCTTATGATACATAACAACAACATCACCACCAGTGGAGATGATAATTGTAATAACGATGGTATAGGTGATAATAATTCTTTAATGATATTGATGGTGATAAGGATAACGATAATGATGGCATTGATAATGCTAATGATAATAATGATAACAATAATGATGATACTAATAAAATGGCAATGAGTACGATAGTAATGATAATGAGAATAGTAAAGAAAAAATATCTTTGTACTATTTCAGTTCAAACTACAGGCGTTTTTTTACCCAAGCCAATTATATAATTCGAAACAAACAAACAAACGCTAAAGTATTTCGACCTCCGCTGCAAGAGCAACGAAATGTGATCCACTTTAGTTTCTTTAAATTATTTTCCTCTGAGGAAAACCAGACCAAACCAAGAGGCCTGTACTCCTATCCCCCCCCCCCTTCTCTCCCCCTCCCTCTCCATCCCTCCCTCCCTCTCCCTCCTTCCCTCTCTGCCTCTCCCCTCCCACTCTCCCTCAGCATCTCTTCCCTCCCTCTCTCGCCATCTCTCCCCTCCCTCTCTCCACCACCATCTCTCCATCGCCATCTCTTCCCTCCCTCGCCATCTCTCCCCTGACTCCCCATCTCTCCCCTCTCTTCCTCCTTCCCTTCCCATCTCTCCCCATCTCTCCCCTCCCTTCCTCCCTCCCTCCCTCGTCGCCCCTCTTCCGTAAACCAAAACCAAAACGTGCCTATACATTTCACACCTCGTTCCTCCGGTTACCCGTTTCCCCTCAAGTGCGAATGGGTAAATGGGTTTTGCTTTCGTTTTGCTCTCTTCGCTTCTTACCTCTGTGTGGCTTTTGTTTCTCTCTCGATATCTCCTCTCGTTCTCTCTCTCGCTCTCTCTCTCTCTCTCTCTCTCTCTATATATATATATATATATATATATATATATATATATATATGTCTCTTCTTCCTTCTCTTCCCTTTTCTTTTTTCCAATCTCTCTCTCTATGACTTTCTTTATTTGTCACTCTCTCTCTCTCCCTCCTTTTCCCTCTCCCTCTCTCTCTCCCTCCCTCTCCCTCTCCCTCTCCCTCTCCCTCTCCCTCTCCCTCTCCCTCTCCCTCTCCCTCTCCCTCTCCCTCTCCTTCTAGGACCCGTCCCTCCCCACCCATTTTTCTTCTCTCTCTATGTTCTCGCTCTTTTACCTCAGAATGACTCGACAAAGTTTTTTTTTTCTCTCCTCTCCTAAGTTTCCGTAAGTCACACCAGGCTAAGGAGGTACTGACCTGAAGGAGGGGCGATGGTGGGAAAATAAAATCGTGAGAAGGAGGAAGGTAGAAAGAAAGAAAAAAAATGAGAGAGAGAGAGAGGGGGAGAGGGAGAGGGAGAGGGAGAGGGAGAGGGAGAGGGAGAGGGAGAGGGAGAGGGAGAGGGAGAGAGAGAGAGAGAGAGAGAGAGAGAGGGAGAGAGGGAGAGAGGGAGAGAGGGAGAGAGGGAGAGAGGGAGAGAGGGAGAGAGGGAGAGAGAGAAATAGAAACAGAATTAGAAACAGAATTAGAAACAGAATTAGAAACAGAATTAGAAACAGAATTAGAAACAGAATTAGAAACAGAATTAGAAACAGAAATAGAAATAAAGAAAACGGCGACTGCTCCAGATTGATCATTGTACCTCGTTTTGTCCGTTTTCTTTCAGTCTCTCAACTTGCGTTATGTTACAGAAAAAAACGTATCTTTTTTCCTTTAAAGCAGATTTTTTTCCTCGAAGGCAGAAACAAGGAAAGCGAAGAACGAATAGATTAATGAAGTATTTACCATTTTCATTTTATTCAAAGTTGTTTGTTAAAAAAAGAGCACTCCCCCCCATCTTTTCTTCGAGACGATTCCGTTTCTCTTCACCAGCATTTCCCACGCCTTGTCACTCCGTCTCGTTACCTGTTGTGTCCACCTGAGTCGCGGGCGTGTTTCGAGGGCTGTCGCTGTTTGTTTTGTCATTTCAGACGAAGAGGAAAGTCAAAGCTTTTTAAGAGTTTATTTTTTCTCTCTCTCTCCAAAACACACACATGGCTAGACCAAATGCATATATCTTAACAGCGTGTTCGCTTTGGGTTTGTTTGTTATAGACTTTTTTTCAATGTTTTGTTTGCATTGTTCTAAGGAGGGAATGATAGAATGTTTAGGCCTGTGTTGATTTGATGTCGTTTCTTGGATTATTTTTGTTGTTTGATTTTAGTAATTTCAATTATTGTTGTTTGGTTCTGTTAATTGTTCTTTTTATTTTCGTGTTTTTTTCATAATTTTCGTTGGCACTTTTTTATTCTAGACTTCGTTACACTCCCTGACACCGCTGTTAATTAAGAGAAACGGTTTTCAGAATAATTTTTTTGTTCGATTAAAAGCGTATTTGGTTTGGCGTTCTCCTTCCCTCTCTTTTCATTATTTTTTTTCTCTCATTTTCTTTTGCAGTTACTGTTATTTCAGACCTCGAGTCCATTCGCCCATTCTTCCTCACATAAAGTACAAAGACGTCAAGTGAGCCTCCCCCCACATCCTTCCCCTACCCCTCCCTCCTCTTCACCTTCCATCCCTTACCCCTCCTTCCTTCTCTACTTCTCCCTCGCCCTCGCCCTCGCCCTCCTATCTACCCTCCAACCCTCCCTCTCTACCCTTACCCCTCCCTTCCCTCCTCTCTACCCTCCCACCCTCCTCTCTACCCCTACCCTTCCCTTCCCTCCTCTCTACCCCTACCCCTCTTTACCCTCCCACCCTCCTCTCTACCCTACCCCCTCCCCCTTCTTCTCATCTAACCTGCTATAAATCACACAAGGCCAAAAGGTCATAAGGATTTAATTAAAGCCGAATGTTATTTTATATATTTATTTCTCCGAAAGTTGTATGGTTTTGTTTTAAGGAGAGAAATATGTGTTTCTTAAGTGAAATAATTCCGGTTATGGAAGATATTTCTGTGAGGTTTTATATGTATATATATTTTTTCTTTTTTCTTTTTCTGTGTGATGATTAATCGTGTTTTGTTTTCCATTTTCTTCGTTGGTTTTACGCTCTGGGGGACACTCATTTATTTTCTGTTACTTTATGTGTGTTTGTGTAATAATCCACCCACTGGCTTATTTCGTTTGCCCTTTTATAGTACTTAATTTCAGAAATTTCACGGGTGCTAGGTGGCAGTTAGAAATAGATAGGAAGACCGAGATATATTTATATAAATATAGATACAGATAGTTACATATAGACAGCAATGACCACATTTCGACATCCTTTGATAAAGAAAAAAATATATTTATTTCAACACCAACCTCATCATCCTTTTAAAGTCAACCTAAGAAAGATCCAACACAATTGACTAAAATGACATTACACAGAAGGGGAAAAAATATATCCCCCCCCTCAAAAAAAAAAAAAAAAAAAAAAAAAAAAAAATCAACAACTCAAAGGACCGACCTTGCCCCGTGAGACTGAGCATCGGGACAAAGCCGTGGTCGACGGAGCAGCCAAGTGTCGTCGAGGACAAATACAGAGGAACCTTACCCGCCTCCCTTCACTTGGTTTCACTACCCCCCTCGAGTCGCTCTTCTCTTTCGCTCTCTTCTGTGTTCTCTTGGTCTCTGTCTCTGCTTCTCTTTTCTCTTTTTAATAAATCATATTAAAACAGTTTTTAATAAATCATATTAAATATTAAATATTATTTCAAATAAATCATATTCTTTTCTTTTCTTTCTTTCTTTCTCTCTTTCTTTATTCTCTCTCTCTCTCTCTTTCTCTCTCTCTCTTTCTCTCTCTCTCTCTCTCTCTCTCTCTCTCTCTCTCTCTCTCTCTCTCTCTCTCTCTCTCTCTCTCTCTCTCTCTCTCTCTCTCTCTCTCACCACCCCCTACACACACACACACACACACACACACACCCACCCCTACACACACACACACACACACACACACACACACACACACACACACACACACAAACACACTCACACACAAACTCCTAAACATACACACACACACAGAACACCCTGCACCCTTCACCCTTGTCCCTTCTCTCACTCCAGGGATGTTGCCTCAACCGCCACCCTTTCCAACACCCCTTCACCCCCACCTGCCTCATCTGCATCACTGCCAACACCCGGCCTACAATGATCGCCGGGACAACCGTTGGCAAAAAAATATATATATGAATAGCTCTTCAAGGCGAGATGTTGTCTACCACCTCTCTCGGTTTATGCAATTCATTCATCCACAACCTTACTTCTCATTCATATTTTTTCATTAATAACATAAGCCTAGATATGAGGTACGAGCCCATTGAATTTTCTATTTTATTTGAGCTGGCCTTCATTATACCAACACCATCGTAATAACCTTGTCACCATAAATACCGAAGAGTCAGCATCACCAACACCATCAGTCGTAGGCACCCATTAAGGTTGCCCGCCACGAACACGCTCCCGTGCCCCTTTTATTCCGCTGTGTTAAATGAGAGACGAGGGAAAGGGGTGGAGAGGGAGAGGGAGATGGGGAAGGAGATGGGAGATGGGAGAGGGAGAAGGAGAGAAAGGGGAGGCTATTATAAAAAGCCTCTCGTGGAACTGGTTTGCTATGTGATGGCAGAACGACAAGAAAACATTGAGATTTTCATGACACTTTTAACGAAAAAAATGGATTTATTAATTTTCTGGATAATGGTATGAATAAAAAATCACTTAATGCAATACAGTCATGTTTTTCCTGTGATTCTAATTGCAAAGGATTAATAAAAACACAAACCTTCACCCCATCTCTTCTTAAAAACAGAGCCTCCTAATCACATTAACTCTCCTGTCAGTCAGCCCTTTGAAGAAGAAATAGAAAAAGATGCTGTCAGAATGCTGTCAGCTGACTGTCATAAGAAAAAAAAGCTATCGGAATACCTTGGAAGCATAGAAGAAGTCCTTGAAGTCAGTAGAAGCAATGCCCTCTTGAGGAATACATTGTGTAATGTTCCTTCTCAATCCCTCCCTTCTCCCTCCATCTCTATTTCTCATCCCCATCCCTCTCCCTCCCCTTCCTTCTTCTGCCATCCTCTCCTTACCTATCCCTAGTTCTCCACCTGCTCCTCAAATTTATTCTGAGTTCTCCCTTTCCTTACCTTATCTACCCCTACTTCCCTCCATCTCCCTTTACCTAGCCTTATGTTCCCCTTTCTCCCGTAACTTATCCTTCCTTCGCCCCCTCCTCCCCCATACCCCTCCCCTTCCTCCCACGCCTCTCCCTCCCCCTCGTCCACCCCCCTAATTCCCCTACCCAAGAATCTAACTGGAGGGCAAATCCAGAAGGCGAGGTCATCTTCATACATATTACCTTCGAATATGTTAACCTCAAGTTCCTGATTAGTAATTCAGTTACTGGGCCTGTAATACATGCACTAGATTAGCATACAACCTTGAGATAGTTTAATGGGGGAGGGGAGGGGGAGGGAAAAGGAGAGAGGAAGGGAAGGGGAAGGGGAGGGGAGGTCTTTTAGATTTGGAAGACTTCTCTGCTCTGGTAGTTTGGGATCAAAGGAGTTTTTGAATGATTGTTAAATAATTTCATTACATATCGGTTTATTTCTCTGATGATTGCCCAATACAGGTCTTGAGATATCGATAACAATTTCACAAATCTAAGCGTAAAAAAATATCCTTTTTTGATCGCCGCCTCGCTAAAGTTTGATTTTCCTTCCCAAAATCACAATCAATCACAATCCTTCACTACGACACCATCCACCTCGTCACAACAATCCCAAAACGCCACGCCATTGACCGTCCTCTGGTGATTAACGACGCGAAGAATAATCATTATTAAATCCATCGCACTTCGAGAGAACGGCGGCTCGGACGGAGGAGGTAAGAGCCGGCGGCCATTTTCTGTGGAGGTCTTCGGAATGGTGTTGAAGTCTCTTTCGTTTGCGGATTGGATTCTGCGTTTGTGGTGTTCGAACCTTTATTGTTGTGTTCGAGTAGTTTTCAGATTCAAATTCGTTTTTATTGAGGTATTTTTAAATTCAATTTTATCTTTGAAATTATTGTGATTAATATCATTGTTGTTGATGATGTTTATGTATATGTATATATACATATATTTAGATGTATATGTATATATGATGTATATGTATGTGTGTGTGTGTGTCGAGGGTGCTAGGAGTACGATAATCCCTCGATTAATGATTGTTTGGCACCAGACAATAGCGCTTTTACAAAGGGCATTGATGCGTTGATATTCCCTTGTTGAGTCGGGAAGGTTGTTTATACATGTTTGTACCGAGTCATTGATGAAAAATGGGTGAATGGCCGCCTCATAATAGGTGGATTTTTTATGGCAGAGTGATAGGGAAACAATTCCTGGATGTGGTACCTTTTTATTGTTCAGTTTATGAATAGACGTTGATAAGTGGAAAAGAATTTCATAAATTGTAAACATGATGGGAAGTTATTGGAACACACGCAGACACACACACGCGCACACACACACACGCAGACACACACATACACACACACACACACGCACACACACACACACACACACACACACACACACACACACACACATGTATGTATGTTTATAATATATGCATAAACAGATAAGCAAATATACATAACCACTTTCACTACACACACACACACAACAAATGAAAACAAATGAAAAATCAACAAGACACAGCATCAACATATGCTGACCCTCCCCCGTAAATTAGGTGTCCGCACCGCAACCATCACTCACAGTGTCGTCTTTGCCGCGTCGCTTCTCAACCACTCCTACTCCTCCATGGACTCCAAGGATCGAAAAGAGACCTCCTGTTGATTCGAGATCCGATAGAGCTATATGGTGTCTGGCCATTAGGTTCTTACGTGGCGAGATTGGAGCGTGAGATTAGAACTTGGTGTAAATTTTGTCCTGGTTGGTGTTTCGTGGAAATTTTGTCCTGGTTGGCGTTTCGTGGAAATTTTGTCCTGGTTGGCGTTTCGTGGAAATTTTGTCCTGGTTGGTGTTTCGTGGAAATTTTGTCCTGGTTGGCGTTTCGTGGAAATTTTGGGTTTGGAGATTTTTTTGGATGTGTTTTGTTTATTTCTTGTTTTCATCTTTGCCTTGTTTTTCTTTTTCTTTTAACCGAGCTGAGTTTTTTGGGAAAAAAGTCTTTGTAGGTACGATTTTAGTGATTATGACTGCTATTAATCTGAGTGGGAATAAGTTTCCTAATATTAATCAGTATTACCTCCCCCCCTTTCTTTTCCTTTTTAATACAGACTTAACTCAGGGGATCACGTTAGAGTTTCCCTTCTCTCTCCCCCTGTCGACTCTGGAGTGTGATGGAAGCTACTAATTCACTGCTATCTCTCTCATCGATTTCTTATCTACGAGCGAAAGATTGGAAATCTTTCTGCTTGTCTGACACGCCTTCCGTCACAGACCGTCCATATCTCGCGTCTTATATGGTCCTTCGTTGGTTATTTTCCTGATTTTTTTTTTTTTTGAGGGGGGGAGGCTTAAGTGTGTGCTGTATTGTCCTTTGGTTGTTTTCTTGTTGTTTTTGTTTTCTTTTTCTGTTTTGGAGTCTGAAGTGATGCGTTATTTTTTCGCACATATTTACTCTTTAAGAAGACCTGGTTCATCTATTTATTAAATAAAGACAAACCTCAATATACAAAAAAAAAGAAAAAAAAAGAAAAAAAAAGGTCTAGAAGAGGAGAGTAGAACATCAGGAAGGGTAACAATCATAACAGGAGAACAGTTGCGACGTTATGCTCGTGTAAACTCGCTCTTGAACTATGTCATAACAGAAGATAATGTAGCGGGTAGAGCTTCAAGTACCGATGATTAAGAAAGGGAGGAAAAGTATGGAGAGGGATAAAGGGAAAGGAAGAAGGAGATGGGGAGGAGGAGGAGGAGGAGGAGAAGAACAACAAGAACAAGAAGGTAGCGCAAACAGAAAAGAATGAGAAAGAGGAGGAAGAAAAGGAAAAAGAAGAGAGGAAGCAAGCGGAAACGAGGGAAAGAGAAAGAGGAGGAGGAAGAGGAAGAGGAGAAAAACTATAGATGTTTGACATTTTAAGGTTTCCACGTACTCGAATGCCGACGAATGAGAGAATAGGAGAAAGGGCCATAAACCACACAGGGAGAGAGAAGGTCAGAAATAGAGCAAGGGGCAATAAGGCGATGGACACGCGTGGAAGGACAGAATAAATGGTGGAGGAGGAGGAGAGGGAGAAGGAGGAGAGAGAAATGCGAGATTTAGACAACTGTCAGGTGTCTCTCACTTTACCTCTGTCTCTCTGTTCTCTCTCTAGAGAAAGGGTATTACCAAATAATGGTACCCGAAAGTTGTACCAGAAAAGCAATACCAAAACGTAATACAAGAAAGTAGCAACGGATAGTAGAAAGAAGTAATAGTACTAAAAAAAAAATATCCAGAATGATACCCTTCCCCCCAAAAAAAAAAGTAATACAGAAAATCTACCAAACAGTAAACACAAGCAATACCAACAAAAAGAGCCACACAAAATAGCAGTACCCGAAAGTACCAGAAAGTACCAGAAAGTACCCGAAAGTACCAGAAAGTACCAGCCGAGCAGCACCAGACACAGCAGGTCAGGGCATCCAACAGACCTAACCAACGAGGACCTGTAACCAGAACCCGAGATCGTAACCAGGTCTACCGCTGCGGTCAGACAACAGTCACACTTCCTCGTAACCTTCGCTGATTGCGGCGATGCCCTTTTGTCACTGGGCCTGCTAGTGGTTGGCCCCATATCCCCCCCTCCTCTCCTCTCCTCTCCCCTTCCCAGTCCCTCCATCTCCTCTTGCCTCCTTGCCTCTTGCCCCTGTCTTCTGCTTCCCTTTTCGAGCTCTTTGAGCCTCCTCTTTTGTCATTCTCTTGCTCTTCTTCTTGGCTCTTGTTCTACTCTCCTTCCTTTGCCCCCCGTTTGATGCTCTGTACGCTCTTCTACCTCCTTGCTTTCTCTCTCTCTCTCTCTCTCTCTCTCTCTCTCTCTCTCTCTCTCTCTCTCTCTCTCTCTCTCTCCCTCTCCCTCTCCCCCCCCCCCATCAGCATTCCTCCCTCCTTCTATTCCTCTCTCTCTCACTCCCTCCCTTCCTCCTTCCCATCCTTCCTTACCCACTCCTTCCACCCTCCCTCCCTCTCTCCCTAACCCACTCCCTCCCTCCCTCGCCCCATTCACTGTACATAAACTATCCCCCACCTGTGTCCAAGTGTCCCCCCGCCTCATCTGGCATTCCTTCCTACTTTCTCTGTGTCTTTCTCTCTCTCTCTCTCTCTCTCTCTCTCTCTCTCTCTCTCTCTCTCTCTCTCTCTCTCTCTCTCTCTCTCTCTCTCTCTCTCTCTCTCTCTCTCTCTCTCTCTCTCTCTC
>BOPN01002351.1:74713-119713 GCA_017312705.2 Penaeus japonicus | reverse complement strand
GGACGGGGATGACGCGGAAAGAGGAAGCTACGGATCCTCAAGATAAGATGAAGCCCTTTGGTCGTGTTACCTGTCGACCTCCTGCCTCTCATGCCCCCTTCCTCCTCCTCCTCCTCCTACCCTTACCCCCACCCCTTTCCCTTACTCCTATCCCCTCCTACAGCCTCCTCCTACCCCCCTTCCCCTACTCCTATCCTCTCCTCCCCCCCCTCCCCACCCCCTTCCCCTACTCATACCCCCTCCCTCTGCCTCCTATCCCCCTTCCCCCTCCTGTGACAGACAGACAGCGAGGGGCAGAGATCGAATGATGGCGAGGAATACAGGGGTTAAGAAGGAAAGGGAAGGGAGAGAGAGATGGAGAGATATAGATAGAGAGATAGAAAGAAACAGATAGAGAGATAGAAAAAGAGAAATAGGGAACTAAATTAATAGATGAATAGATAAAAGAGAGGTAGACAGAAAGAAAGAAACAGTGAGACATACAAAAACATAAAAAACTCCCCATGACACACACGTAACAAACAAGCTAACAAACAAGCTAACAAACAAATAGAGAAAAAAACGATGGCAATACTGCTATTAGTATTATCATTACTACGAATAATAATGATAATGATAAGAAATTAAAAATAAAATGTAAATTAAATAATAGATAATGTTGATGATAGATTCTTTAAAGAAGAAAAAGAAGGACAAGAAGAATAAGAAGAAGAAAAAGAAGAAGAAGAAAAAAAAGAGGAGGAGGAGAAAGGGAAAGAGGGAAAACGAGACTATTTTACGACATCAGGTAGTCGCATTAACACGTAATTCCCCACAATCAGAAGTCTTCTAAATCACGTGAACCAAACCCCTTTTCGAAAAAGCGTGGAAATTGTTCATCCGGTGAGATATGGCCCGCCCCCTTTTTAGAGGGGGGGGGGGGTTGAGACGGCGTAATTTGAGTTGTGTTTTAGTCTTTATGATGATTATTATTATTTCGTGATGTGTTTCGACTCGTATTTTATTTATGGGTTTGGGAAAGTGAAAGGGGGAGGAGGAGGGAAAACATGGGGTGGGGGAAAGGGTGAGGTGGGGAGAAAGTGAGAGAAAGAGAGAAAAAGAAAGAGAGAAGTGAGAAAGAAAGAAAGAGAGAAGTGAGAGAGAAAAGATAGAGAGATGGAGAAAGGGGAAAAATAGAGATAGAGGAAGGAAAAAAAGAGGAAACTAACGAGAGATCGAAAGAAAATGAGAAAGAGAGAGAGAAAAAAAATGCGATAGGAGAGGGAAAGGGAAAATAATCCTTCACGACAGCAACACCAATGAATCATAATCAAAAATCCTTCAAACCTTCGAAGGATTTGCGGCCGCCACTAGCATCCGCGAGAAAATTCCCACCAAAGGATTTATTTCCCTTCCCCCCCTTCACCCCCTCTCAATCTCTCTCTCTCTCTCTATCTATCTATCTATCTATCTATCTATCTATCTATCTATCTATCTATCTATCTATCTATCTATCTATCTATCTATCTATCTATCTATCTATCTATCTATCTATCTATCTCTCTCTCTCTCTCTACTTCTTATTCGTCTTGCTTTCTTTTCTTTTTCTCTTCTTCATCATCAGTATCATCATCTACTTCTTCTTCTTCTCCTTCTCATTCACTTTCTTCTTCTTTTACTTCTCCTCCTCCTCCTCCTTCTTCTTCTTCTTCTTCTTCTTCTTCTTCTTCTTCTTCTTCTTCTTCTTCTTCTTCTTCTTCTCCTTCTCCTTCTTCTTCTTCTCCTTCTCCTTCTCCTTCTCCTTCTCCTTTCTCACTCTCTTTTTTTTCCTTTCTCTTTCTTTCTTTCTCTTTCTCTTTCCCTTTCTTTCTCTCTTTCTCTCTTCTCTTCTCTTCTTTCTCTCTCTCTTTCTCTCTTTCTCTTCTCCTTCTCCTTCTCCTTCTCTTCTCTTTCTCTTTCTCTTTCTCTTTCTCTTTCTCTTTCTCCTTCTCCTTCTCCTTCTCCTTCTCCTTCTCCTTCTCCTTCTCCTTCTCCTTCTCCTTCTCCTTCTCCTTCTCCTTCTCCTTCTCCTTCTCCTTCTCCTTCTCCTTCTCCTTCTCCTCCTCCTCCTTCTCCGAGTCAATCACACATTACCCAAGAACCCAAATACCCCAACACCTACCCTCTATAAGGTCGAAGAGAGCACTGACAGTCCACAGGGCAATCGACCTTAAAGAGCGCCGGCACTTACGAAGGATGTGTTTAATCAGGTATGGCATTGAGACGAGGCGGCGCGGCGGTAGCAGCGTCTTCTTAAGGCCGGATTCTCAAGGAGATTACGCGTCTTTCGGACATGGGGCTGGGGGGAGGGGGAGAGAGGGGGTAGGGAGAGAGGGGGTAGAGAGAAAGAGGGTATGGGAGAGAGGGGAGACGGGGTAGGGGAGAGAGGGGTTAGGGAGAGGGGGTAGGGGAGAGAGTGGGTGGGGAGAAAGGTGGGTAAGGGAGAGGGGGTAGGGAGAGGGGGTAGGGGAGAGAGGTGGGTAAGGGAGAGGGGGATAGGGGTTGGGATGGAGGAGGGGGAAGGGAGAGGGGAAGATAGGGGAGAGGGGAGAGAGGGAGAGGGAGAGGGGGTAGGGGATAGGGGGATAAGGGAAAGAGGGGGATGGGGAGGATAAGTAAGGGGTAGGGATGGAGGAGGGAGAAGGGGTTGGGATGGAGGAGGAGGAGGGTAAGGGAAGGGATGGGGGAGAGGGAAGGAAGGGGTTGGGATAGATAGAGGGGTTGGGATGGGGGGAGAGGAGGTTAGGAGAAGGGAAAGGGGAAAGGAAGGGGAGGAAGAGGAAGAGGGGGAAAGTGGAAGGAAGAGTGAATTGTGTGGGAGAGGGAGAGGGAGAGGGGGTTACGGAGGGGCTGGAGAGGGGGGGGGTAAGGAATTTGAACTCTCTCTCTCTCTCTCTCTCTCTCTCTCTCTCTCTCTCTCTCTCTCTCTCTCTCTCTCTCTCTATTTATCTATCTATCTATCTATCTATCTGTGTGTGTGTGCGTGTGCATGTGCGTGCGTGCGTGTGTATTCGTGTATTCGTGTGCGTGTGTGTATTATCCAGGGATTATATGATATTGAGTAAAGAGAAATTCCTTTTGGAAGGAGACTACTATCGTGGGAGGATAGAGGTAAGGTGGTTCGGTGGCTAGTTCGGTGGATAAATGGGTAGACAGATGGACAGGTGGATAGGTAGGTAGGTAGGTAGATACGATAAAGAGATAGATAAGAAAATAGGTTGGTTAGGGGCTAAGGGAGAGAGAGAGAGAGATATAGAGATAAAGGCACTCGAGAACAAAAAATAAAGTAGAATAGAAGAAGAATAGTGAAGAAAATTAAAAAAACAACAACAAAACAAATAAGAAAGAAAGAAAAAAAGCGAAATAAATACAAAGGGGAAAAAAGAAGAAGAAAACCAAAAATACACCAAACAAGAATAGTTCAGAAACCAAGAAAATAAGAGAGAGAAAAAAATAAAAAAATAGAAATAAATAAAACGACACAAAAAACAACTAAGAAACGAGCGAAGGATTATACCGCAGAACGACTATCTCACCTTCACACGACAGGATTACGAACCATACGGCGCTAAACCCCCACACTTTAGCCACAGGGGGGAGGGGAGGGTGGGGGAGGAAGGGGGAGGAAATAAGAGGGGAGGAGGAGGAGAAAAGAGGGGGGAGAGAGGAGGGGGAGTGGGAGAAGGAGGGTCAGGAAAGACACAGTAGTTAATACAGTGTCGTGGTCTCCCTCCCCACCATTTCTCCAAGTTTTACCCCCCCCCCCCTCCTCTTCCTCCTCCAACGACCACCCCCCACCCCCCTGCCCCTCCACACTAACCACCCCTCCCACCTCACCCCCACCACCACCCTCCATCTCCCCCTCGAAGACCAAAGTAATTACTTGATCCTTGTGAGTCACGGTCGATCTGCAGTTTCTCAGACCCTTGAAATGTACATGATCTTTTTTCTCTTCTTTTCTTTTTTTTCTTTTTGTGTAAAAGCCGTTTGCTTGTTTCTTTTTGTAAATGTACACGGTCTTTATTTTCCTTTTTTTTCTTTTTTTTTCCCTTTTTGTGTAAAAGTATTTTGTTTGTGTTTGTAAATGTACATATTTTTTTTTCCTTTTTTTCCTTTTCGTGTAAAAGTTTATAATGCAAACAAACAAACAAAGAAAAACACGAACACATCCTTAAAAAAACATTTCGAAACTCTCCCGAAGCTGCGAAAACGTCACGCAGAGTCATAGCAGCGGGAGAGTCGATAAAAGTGTCTCGCAAAATTAGTGTGATTCGCTTGACAAGTCTGGGCGTTTTTGCGGTGGAGGAGGAAGAAGAAGAGGTTGAAGAAGAGGAGGAGGAAGAAGAGGAGGAGGAAGAAGAGGAGGAGGAAGAAGAAGAGGAGGAGGGAGAAGAGGAGGAGGAAGAAGTGGAGGAGGAAGAAGTGGAGGAGGAAGAAATGGAGGAGGAAGAAGAGGAGGAGGAGGAGATGGAGTAAGAAGAAGGAGAAGAAGAAGAAGTTCAAGAAGAACAACTTCAAGAACAATGAGGAGGAAGATGAAAATGAAAAAGAGAGGGAAGAAAAAAGAAAAGTAAGGGAGTAGGAGAAGAAAAGGAAGGAAGGAAGAAGAAAAAGAAGAAGAAGGAAGAAGAAAAAGAAGAAGGAAGAAGAAGAAGAAGAAGAAGAGGAAAGAAGAAGAAGAAAAAGAAGAAGAAGAAGAAGGTATTAGTTTCATATGGGAGGATGTGGGATGAGGTTTTGTGGGAAAGGGAAGTCGTGGTTAGGTTAGTTTATCTTTTTAGTTATTTTAGCAAATTGTTTACTTAACCGTGTACTCAATTAGTTATTTGAATACTTACATTGCAATTATTTTACTGATCAGATACCAAGAATCTATCTTTAATCTTCGTTTTCCCCTTATTATTAACGATAATAAATGCAATAATGATAACAACAACAAAGATAAGACCAGACAGAGAAATAAATAACGAAAACAAAGTAAGAATATACACAGCAACAGATGCCACGACCATTCCAAATTTTAGAAGCAACTAAAGACTAAAATCCCCATTATACGACGCGGATTTAAGGACCGCAAGACTCCAACACGCAAGAGTGCGAAGTGCTTAACATACCACGTGAGATAAGACCGGTCTGGAGGCACTCTGCCATTTCTCCCACGGCCTCGTGCTCTTCCTTCATGTCGAGTTGTTTTTGTTGTTCTTTTTTTATTCTCTGGCTGTTCTGTGTCTCTGTCTGTCTTTCTCTGTCTCGCTCTTTGTCTGCTTGCTCTCGCTTTGTTTATTTCTCCCTCTTCTAGTCTCTCTCTCTCTCTCTCTCTCTCTCTCTCTCTCTCTCTCTCTCTCTCTCTCTCTCTCTCTCTCTCTCTCCCTCTCTCCCTCTCTCCCTCTCTCCCTTTTGCCCCCACTTCCCCCTCCCCCCTCTACTCCCCTGTCATCACCTCTTTTGGCATTCTTCGGTAAATAGCCTGAGACGTTTCGACACCCGATAGCCTTAGAGTGAAGAAGGGGGGAGGAGGGGGGGGAAGGTGGGGGAGAGAGGAGGAGAGGAGGTGGGGGGAGCAGGGAAGGGAAGGGGAGGGAAGACCACGGTGTTACGAGCTAGACCACAGACCACCGACGGGGGAGGTCATGTTTGAGTGTTGTAAACATGTGCGCATGTAAGTAATGCGATAGATTCCCACACGGTGTGAACGCGCGTGTGTTTGGGAGTCTTAGGGAATGCAAGCGTAAACGAGAAAGTTTAGGTTAGGGATAACGGCCTTTTGTTTTTATTTATTTCGCTATTGGGAATGAGAATAATTTCACTATCTATCTCAATCACGTGATACCTATAAAAGATATGTATAAATCACAAGTGATAAACAACTTTTCGCTTACATAATATTCATCAGAAATACGTACGAAAGGCTAATACTTTACGCAAAATTCATAACGAATTCAGTCAGACAAAAGCCTGCCTCACGGGTGGTATTCCCTTGTCCTTGTACCTGTACCCGTTTGCCTGTAATGGATATGCAAATTAACGAACTTCATGTAATTGCGAATACATTCCACCTTGACCTTTATGAATATTTTTTTCATTAACTCCCAACTGCTGGAGTCACGCTGTCACGCCAATCCATTTTCTGTGATCCTTTTCTTTGGCTTTGTTTTCCCATTTTCTTTTTTTATGTTAACATTTTCTTTCCGTTTTCTGTTTTTTCGCGATCATTATATCCTCGTTTTCTTTTTCTTTTTCTTTCTACAGTATCGTCACTCTTTTAGGTATGACTTCAGTAAGTTTGTTCGTACTTTTGAATTGTAATTGTTTCCCCCTCTTAAAAAAGAAACACCGTTTTACATTTTTTTTTCATGATCAGTCTCGTTCACATAAGCATTTTTTTGTCACTTCTTTCTATATATTTCCACTACATCTATTTCCACTCTCGACAACCATACGCATTCCACTCACGTCGGAGTCAATTTCACTCGATTGGATGAAGAATGGAGCTGAGGATTAGAGATTAGAGATTAGTCCTAATCAATTTTCTTCCCCTTGCCTTAGCAATAAAACCTCTGCCCTGCCCATAGCCTACCCTGACTTGCCCCCTTCCTTGCCCCCTCCCCCCCTTTCCACCCCCTCACCTGTTTCCACTTCCCTCTCCTATCCTGACCCTGTCGTATTCTGTCCCTCCTATCCTATCCTGCCCCTCCCTTTCGCTGCTCTGCCGTGCCCTGCCACATTCCCTTGCCTCTCCTCCCCTCCCCTGCCCTGTCATACCCCCA
Source organism: Penaeus japonicus (assembly GCA_017312705.2). NCBI lineage: Eukaryota > Metazoa > Arthropoda > Malacostraca > Decapoda > Penaeidae > Penaeus > Penaeus japonicus. The sequence goes on along the minus strand of BOPN01002351.1, from coordinate 112,928 downwards.
CCCCCACCCCCACTACCATCCCCTGCTCCTCCCCTGACCCCCTAGGCCGTGGCTCTCCAAGGGGACTCCTTGTAGGAACTCCCGGGGGATCCGTGTTCCTTCTCAGGGGTTCCGCTTTGGTCTTCGGGGTAGGCGTTGGCATAGGCCTATTTCTCTCTCCCTCTCCGTCTCTCTCTCTCTCTCTCTCTCTCTCTCTCTCCCTCTCTCTCGCTCTTACTCCCGCTCTCTCGGCTCTAGTTTGCATTTTAAAGGATAAATAAATAAATAAAGAGAGAGAGAGAGAGAGAGAGAGAGAGGGGGGGGGGGAGAAAAACAGACAGTCAGACATAAAGAGACACAGACAAACAGATAGTCAGATAGACAAAAAGAGACAGACAGACAGACAGAAACAGACACCAAAACGGAATGAGAGAGAGAGACAAAGAGACGACTGGAGACCCGCCATCCGAATCGGACATCACATCGAAAAGGAGCGACACACATACATGATATCTTTCCTTTGTCCCAAAAGGGAGACAACGCGTCCCATTATCTTTTATATATCTCCCTACCTGTTTATCTGTCTCTTCCCCACTCTCTCTCTCTCCTCCTTCTCTGCTTCCCTCTCGAAGACATAGATATTGATTTGTTACTATTTCTTTATCTTTTATATGTTTTTTTAGACTACATAAGAGCCTTTTACGTTTATTTCCATCACCTACTCTGTAATTTTTGTAACTATCGGCCCTAGGCATTTCTTGGGCATTAAAGAAAACGGGAAGGTAATTGTTATGCATTCCGTTTTCCTTTCTTAGCTTCGTTTCATATCAACAGACCGTCTTAAAAAAATAAAATAAAATAAAAAAATAAAAAAATAAAATAAAATGCATATCCCACCAACCGTCTGCATTCAGTCCAGACATCTTTTAACAAGCAATCTCCTTTGAGAATAAGATTAACCCCCTTCCCCTCTGTGCATCAGTAAGTTATCAATGAATATATCTCGTCGCTTTCAAAAGCAAAAGGCAAAAAAAAAAGAAGGAAAAAATGCTTCCTTCTTATCGATTCCGTCCACGGTGCATCCCTTCCCATCTCTGTCATCTCTCTCCTTCTACAGCATCTCTCATCTCATCTTATCCCATCTGGGCAAGAGCCTTCGGTCTCTTGTGCCACCTGCTGTCTGGGGAAAGGGTGGATAGGGGAGGGGGGAGGGGGGTGATGGAGCCAGGGAAATGGTAAACGAGGGAGGGAAAGGGTAATGGAGGGGGGGAGGGAAGGTAAGGAGAAAGAGATAAAGAGATGGAGAAGGATGAGAGAAGCGTGTAAGAGAGAATGGGTAAAAAGAAAAGGAAAACAGAAACGAAAATAAGATAAAACATAAGGAAAAAGGTGGGAAGCCAGAGGGAGGGTGGGATGAAAGGGCAGAGATGGAAGGATAGAATGAGGGAGAGAAAGGGGAAGGAGAAGGGGGAGGAGTAGTGAGAGTAGGGGAAGGGGAGCAAACGAAGGGGGGGGGGGGGCAAGGGTGAATCCTTTTGTGTCCTTTGTCCTGGGCTGAATGAAGGGGACCCTCCTCGCTAACAGGTCCTACAGGAATGCCGCCTTGGAAGCATCCTATGAATAATTTTTAATCTCGTGTGTGAAGGATCTGCTCATCATACATCATACATCATCATATTCAATGTTGTAGTCAAATTATTTTCTTCTTTTTATACATGAATTTCTGACCGATGCGTAAAAGAGGTAGAATGAACTGTCGATGCTTTTAGTGAACACGCTTGTTAGATCTTGTGTAACAGCTTCGGATAATGAGTTTATTTTTTAGAGAGAGAAGAGAAAGTGAAAACGGTCCCGATAGATAGAGAGATAGATAGGTCGATTGATTAGTCGGTCAAATATATATATATATACATATATATATATATATATATATATAAACACACACACACACACACACACACACACACACACACACACACACACACACACACACACGCACGCATGCGCGCGCATAGATAGATAGATAGATAGATAGATAGATAGATAGATAGATAGAGAGATAGAGAGATAGAGAGATAGATAGATATACAGGTAGATAGACAGGTATATATACACATGGAGAGATATATATAGAGAGAGACAGACACACTTCTAGATTCAGAGACAACAAACAAACAAAGAAAGCTAGAGCGAGGACACAGAGTAGCCATAGATTACCTTTTCTCTAGATTTTAATGGAATTCCTCTTTCGATCTGTCGTTCTGTATTTATGAGGGCGTAACTCTCCTATTCCCGTCGGTTTTATGACGGTCCTCCTCTCAGCTATCTATTTTCTTAATGTATTTAAAAGAGAACTCATTATCAGACTATCCTATTTCTATTTTATTTTCTTGTGTAGCTTTTTTAAAAAAATACGAACTTGTCATAATAAAAAGAAATAGTTTTGACCCACGTTTTTTTTCCAGAGATATGATAACCCAGCGCCTCAACAAAATGGCGGATTGTGCAGGTTAATGCCTGTGCCTTTTTTAGGCGGCGCTGCGGATTTTTATAGACCGGCTGTAAAATGATAAAAGATAGGAAAGGAATTATATATGAAAAAACTCAAGGTCGTACTTCTGAGATGGAGGGATGCCCGAGGAAGAGGGAGTTTACGGAGTGGAGAAGGGAGTTGAAATAGATCGTCTTTTGTTTTCTTTTTGTTTTGTTTTCTTGATTTTTTTTTTTTTTTTTTTTTTTTTTTTTTTTTTTTTTTTTTTTTTTTTTTTTTTTTTTTTTTTTTTTGGTATGTGGTATTTGGTCTCTCTTATTTTTCCTGTTTTTATTATTGTGTTTCTTTTTCTTTTGAAGTGTTTAATATTTTTCCGATGTATGTATATACTGTAAACACACACACACACACACACACACACACACACACACACACACAACACACACACATATATATATATATATATATATATATATATATATATATATATATATATAATCTTAAATGTATATTTATGTGTGCGTATACATATGTGTATATATATATGTATATATATATATATGTATATATATATGTAATATATATATATATATATATATATATGTATATATATATATATATTGTGTGTGTGTGTGTGTGTGTGTTTGTATATATATATATATATATATATATATATATATATATATATATATATATATATATATACATACACGTATACAATGTGTATAAAACACGCGTGGGAGCGAAACGCACGCAGTCGTGCACGTGCGGGCAGGTGCACATGCCGCCGAGGTCAGGGCGTCACACCGCGTCCTCGCTGCGCCCCCGCACTTCACACCTCCTCTCGTTTTCGCCTCATTTTCTCACCTCACGCCCGTGTCAGGTGTCACTCCTCGAGGGCGCGCCTCGGCTTCTTACATCACGGTCGCCGCCCATCTTTTCACACCTCCTCTTCTCCTCCCCTCCCCCCCCCTCTACCTCCCTCTTTTTCTCACCTACCCCTCCGTCATCTCATCTCTCACCTCCCCCCTCCCTCCCACGCTCCTCTCACCTGCCCACTTTCTCGCCTCTCCCACGCCCCCCCCTCTCCCCCTACCCCGCCCCCAGTTCACACCCTCTCACCTGCCGCCCGTCTGCGACACCTCCGCCCACTTCTGACACTCCGCTTTGACACCTCATCACAACTTCTCGCCTCCGCTACCTCTTCTCCCCCACCCCCCACCCCCACCCCCCTCTTCTCGTGCTCTGACCTGATCGCCTCCCCCGCCGTCTCCTTTCTATCTTCCTCTTCTTCCTCCTCCTCCTCCTCCTCCTCCTCCTTTTCCTCCTTCCCCCATATTCCTCCTCCTCTTTCACCTCCTTCTCCTTTTCCCCCTCCTCCCCCACCCCCTCATCTTCACCCTCTTACTCCTCCTCCACCCCCACTCCTCCTCCTCTCCTCCACCTACACGCACGAAACCCCTGTCATCCAAATCCGCCTACCCCCCCCCCCCCCCTCACCGAATTACGCCCCCTCCCCCAATAAACCACCCCCTCCCCCGCAGAGTTTGCTCTGGGAAAGGACTACCCGCCTTTGAGTCGTGGCAGGGGAGGGGGAGGGGGAGAAGGTGGACCCCTCCTTATGGCTTTCCCACGACCCCCACCGAGGACAGCGGGGGGGGGGGGGGGTCGTGATTTCCTTTTTTTCATTATCCTCAATCCCCCTTAAATTCGGCTCATATATGCAATATCAAGATATGTAGACATATATAAAGGTAAATAGATAGAGATAGATAGATAGATAGAGAGAGATAGAGAGAGAGAGAAATATATATATTCTCCAGACATTTAATTTTTCATCACGATTATTCTTCGTTGATTTCCTCCAATAACCAATATCTTCTCTAATCTCTCTTTATCATCTGATTCCTTCTCTCTCTCTCTGTCTCCCTCCCTCCCTCCCTCTCCCTCCCTCTCTCTCTCTCTCTCTCTCTCTCTCTCTCTCTCTCTCTCTCTCTCTCTCTCTCTCTCTCTCTCTCTCTCTCTCTCTCTCTTCCCCTACCCCCTCCTCCTCCTCTTCGGGTTCGTAAAGCCACACAAACAAACACTATAACAAAGCCATACAGAGCGGAGACTTCATTCAGAAAACACACAATGTACACAAGGATTCAGACTCCCATTGCAGGTTCTAGTCGGCGGGATCAAAGGTTGATGTTGTATTTTGACCTATTATTGTTGCTGTCGGTCTCTCTCTCTTTCTCTCTCTTTCTTTCTCTTTCTTTCGTTTTCTTTCTCTTTCTATCTTTCTGTCTTTCTCTTATTCTTTCTCTCTCTCTCTCTCTCTCTCTCTCTCTCTCTCTCTCTCTCTCTCTCTCTCTCTCTCTCTCTCTCTCTCTCTAACAGGCAGAGAGCGAACGGGGCTCACGCAGACAGACAGACAGACCGAGAGATAACAAGAAATTTAAACCTAGCGCACACTCAAGCGCATAAATTCACGTGCGCCGATGCCCCGTGTGATCCCTTGTAACGGTTATGCCAAGACTGGCCTTCATGCCCTCGAGTAAGTCGAGGGCATGTAAGTTATATCCCGGGGCATCCGTCATACCCGAGGTCGCAGTGGGCATACCGCACCGGCCAATCACTGGTGGTATACCGCCGTGTTAGTATGTATGGGGGACGGGAGGAGGAAGGGGGAAGGGAGGAAGAAGGGAGAGAGAGAGAGAGAGAGAGAGAGAGAGAGAGAGAGAGAGAGAGAGAGAGAGAGAGAGAGAGAGAGAGAGAGAGAGAGAGAGAGAGAGAGAGAGAGAGAGAGAAAGAGAGAAAGAGAGAGAGAAAAAAAAGGGCGTTGGGAATCCAGTGAAGGGAGAACAGAAACGCCCCTTACCTCCCTCGGCTCCCTGTCTCCCTCACTACCGGGAGTCGGTCCGCCTACGCCTCCCGCTGCCCACGCTCCATGAATTCGCTGCGTGAATATCGACATTTTTTTATTATTAGATAGATGGGCGGGGGAATTACGAGCGTGTTGCCAGTTGCGGTTTTCCAACGTTTGCGGAATTCGCTTATGCCCTCGCGTGGTCTTTCTCTCGGTCTCTCTCTCTCTCTATCTCTCTCTCTCTCTCTCTCTCTCTCTCTCTCTCTCTCTCTCTCCCTCCCTCCCTCTCCCCCTCTCTCCTTCCTTCCTTCCCTCCCTCCCTCCCTCTCCTTCTCCCTCTCATTTCTCCCTCGGATGGATTTCCTCGTTTAAATTGCGTCTCAGAAAGGAATGTAGACATTTTTCTTGGAAGATGAAGGTGCTGCGAAGGAAAATGTTTCGCTAAGTTATTCCGTGAAAACGATCTTTCAAAACCCCCTTTTTATGGCGTAACCGATATTAAAATTCCGTAACTGGTATCTTGGCGGGTTATTTTTTTTTTCTGAACAGTATTGTAGTTTAATAGAATTTTACCTTTTGTTTTGACTATATGGAAGACTTGTTTTTGCTTAAGTAATGGTAGAATATTATTATTTGTTTTATTCTATTTTATTTTTCTTAACAAAACATTCCTACATATTTTCTCCTTCAACGTACATCCGTAACCCCTCACGTTTCTTTCCCATTCACAACAAAAAACAGCTGATGACAATAACATTTGCGTAATACCACGTGACACTCTCACACACCTGCTCTCACAGACGCACAGACGCACATACTCGTTATTTTTACCCGTAGCTAATTGCTAATACTTTTCACGCCTTCACGGAAAGGGAGGACGAACTGTGAAACCTCCATTGTGTCATATTCGCGACAAAAGAGAAGAAAAGGAAAAATGGCGCAAGGTGATCGTCTTTTGTTTTCGAGGTGACGGTGGTCGGAGCAGGTGAGATAGGTGTTAAAAATACTCGTCAGGTGTATATTTGTCTGTTTATTTATTGTTTGTGTTTTGTTGTTTATGAAGTGATATGATTTTACCAGTATTTTCCTCGTTAACATCATTGTTAGCCATAGTAATAATGATAACGATATTGGAGATAATGTTTGAGAAAATAACTTAATACTGAAATACATAAAGTTGAAAAAAATAATAAAAAACGGAATGCATCATTTATCCACCACACAATAGCGTTATCAAAACAGTTTAATAAATGACATTCAGTTAAGAAAAAAAAAAAAAAACTCAACACTCATATGCCACGCTAACCATCACTGCATCCCACGGTAAGTTCCCTTTTAACTGAACCTAAAAATGCACTCTAACAATAGTTTTCCTTTTTTAACAACGAGAATACAAAAGCAGAATAGTCCCCCCTGCAAAAACTGACCCACTGCATTTGACTCCGTTTTCTGTCGTCGCCGTCCGGCCGTTAAGGAAGCTGTCAAAAAAGAGATTTTATGGCCAAGGGAAAATGGAGTCTCCCCCCTTGTCTTTTTCTATTCTTTATTTTTGTAATTTATTTGGCCTTTTGTATAGTCGCTGTGGTACATTGCTGACGACATTCGATCAAAGATAAAGCGTCCGTTAAGGTACAATATAAAGATTTCTACATTATATGTATGTATACACACACGATACATACATACATATATATACATATAGACATATATATATATATATATATATATATATATATATATATATGTATATATATATATGATTAGAGAGACAGAGAGAGAGAGAAGGGAGAAAGAGTAAGAGAGAAAATCAAAACCAGCCCTTACTCTCATTTCACGTCAATATAGTTGTATCCCCCAACCGCTATGCTTTCCATTCGATCGAGGATAAATGGCCTAAGCCTATAAGAATTATGAGTTTTGGAACAATATAGACGCTGCTCGAAATGGTGGGGGGGGGGGGGAGGGAGGCTTATGTGTGTATATTGTATTAACATATGGAGTGAGACATAGTGTGTGAGGTCTTTTTTCATTATACAACTTTGACTGTATGCTATACCCTTCCATATTTTATTATTATTATTATTATATCTTTCTCTCACTCCCCCCGCCCCTCCCTGTCCCATCTCTCTCTCTCTTTTACATATTTATGTGCATATGTGAGTGTACCTATGTGTGTATGTGTTTGCCCGAGCGTGTCCATTATTACATATACTTCACCAAATGTACCAAACTGTCGAATTCCATGTCGAAATCCATAAAACCGGAGACCCAGCAGATTAAAACGCCCAGCTAATATACTAATCTCTTTTTGCACTCTATAATTACCGCCAGTTACCGATAACGGCTGTTCCAGATTGGGCGAAAGAAATGCCAAGGCAGTTTACTGTGCGTGCGTTTGAAACAGTAGTTGGAACTTCGCGGTTTAATGTGATAATTTCTAGGGCGGTCTCTGCACTGGAAGAGTTGGAAAAGTTGAGGAATTGTTATCGTATATATTTTTTTCTTGCGTGTTTTGTATTTCTTTGTCTGTCTGTCGGTATCCCTTCCTTCTCTCTCTCTCTCTCTCTCTCTCTCTCTCTCTCTCTCTCTCTCTCTCTCTCTCTCTCTCTCTCTCTCTCTCTCTCTCTCTCTCTCTCTCTCTCTCTCTCTCTCTCTCTCTCTCTCTCTCTCTCTCTCTCTCTCTCTCTCTCTCTCTCTCTCTCTCTCTCTCTCTCTCTCTCTCTCTCTCTCTCTCTCTCTCTCCCTCCCTCCCTCCCTCCCTCTCCCCCTCCCCCCCCTCTCTCTCTCTCTCCTTCCCCCTCTCTCTTCCTCAATTTTACATCGATTTCTTGCATAACAATCTATACATCCGACATACATTGATTACCGCCATTTGTCTTTCAAACGATACGATTCAATATTTCAAATCATACGAAACGCCTAAGACAACACAACGAATCACAGAAACGTCTACCCTTTACATGAACGAATCGCAAAAGAAACAAAAAGATAAAAAGAATATAAAAAATTGATAATAATAACAAACAGACTGACCGTAGGATAGCCGAGCAGCCACCACAGGAAGCCGTAATAGATGGGCAAAGCAGTGTTATTTGTAATTGATTTGCTCGCCATGACGCAATTACAGCCGTCGGTGATACACAGCTGTCCTTCGGGTCTTGGAGTTTAACTTTGTGGGAAATGTTTGTGAAATTTTAGATCCAATCGGTGAATGTGTGCGTGTGCGAAATGGTTAGATGTTGGTGTTATGTTTCTTGTGTGAGTGTGTATGTGTGTATGTGTATGTGTGTGTGTGTGTGCGCGCACGCGCGTTTATGGTGTGCGTTAGAATTCGGAATAAAAAAATATTTTGTTTCAAACATACACACGCCAGTAAATATTATAAGGATCATATCACAGCTATTTGAGTGATATCACTCATCTTTTAAACCCGATTCCTCTAACAGGACACAAAGACCAGACCAGTTATATATCGATTTTCGATCTGTTCGTGCCATTAAACTTTAGGGGAATTCATACGCACGTTGAATTCTATGTCACCCTCACATTGGCTGTCAAATCTCCCCCCCCCCCCCCCCCCCCCTATGGCCCGACCCACTGTGTTCCCAGAATTCAAATTTATATTTTGATGTATGTAGATATATATATGTGTGTGTGTGTGTGTGTGTGTGTGTGTGTGTGTGTGTGTGTGTGTGTGTGTGTGTGTGCGTGCGTGCGTGCGTGCGTGCGTGCGTGCGTGCGTGCGTGCGAGTGCGAGTGCGAGTGCGTGACAGAGAGAGAGAGAGAGAGAGAGAGAGAGAGAGAGAGAGAGAGAGAGAATTTTCTGTATACAAGTGTACCCTAATGTACTAAACGCCAACTACAAACCAAACAGCATGTATGGACATGCATTTGCGTCCATACACGTGCAAAATCATATACAACAACCACAATCAAATATTTTTACAATACCTTTTCTCTATCTCCACCAAAGAGATACTGAAACAACCAAACTACCAATTCCTCATAGAATTCCCTAATTCTCTTTGACTCCGACAATCCATCACAGGAGACGTTAGAATATCTATTGTATAGACTGTAAACCCGGAACAAAACATGGTTTCATACCGTATTCATAGAGTAGGCCTACCCGCATGGATTTTTCCTTCGTTTAATATATGTGTACTGACTTTTGAACATTGTTTTTTCTTCGTGCGACTGGGTGTGTGGAGGGGGGGGTGATGTTGCAGTCATTGTTAAGTTGCATTATATAAAAACAAATTATATGATTGGGACAAATCAATCGAAATAAAAACAAAATAACAAAATAAAGTTCAGTATAGGGAAGTTTTTACACATAAAAAAAACAGAAAAACAAAACAACAAACAACCAATTCAAAAATTCGAATGTAGTACTCAACAGACGCAGAAAAATAACGTTTTCAGTCTCCGAAAAAAAACACACATAAAGTATATAAACCAGTTATTCTCGCTGTTTAAGGAAGCCTGGCCGTTCCGTTACACAATTTATTTCAACAGTTGTATAATTTTCTTCCTTAAAACGACCCTTCTAAGGTTGTTTAAGGTAAGAAGCGGAAAATTAAAAGAATGGAGTGATTATGCAGAACCAACTTGTCCGAAAGGTGAGGGGAAGACTTTTTTCGAAAGTTGGATTTGAGATTATAGCAACTAATATGTTGTTTTTTCATAATTATACGTTCTTATATCCCTTTTGTATTTATATATATTCACTATTTTGTCTGTATATAAAAAGAGAATTTATAGTTTGTTAATAGATTATCATTCCAAAAGTAATGCAAGTCTACGAACAACGCCGGGGTCTGAAAAGCGCGCCTCTTTTGTGATGGATTTTTTTTTCCTTCTTCGTAATGGAACAAAACCTTAAACAACCTGAAACTCTTTATTATTTTTCTAAGATACAACAAGGAAGAAAATCACGAGTCGGTTAAATAAATAAAGTTCCCGTTATTTCGTCTGAAAACAAAAGAAGAATTAAGAAGGAAATCTTTTTCTTCAAATTTATTAGCACCATTGTTTCTATGGCATAAAATAAACAAATGGAAATATAATTAAGATAGACAGTTATACAATTTGACAATAAAAAAGTACAAACCAAAAATAATAACAAATGAAAATGATTCACAAAACACAACAGGAAAGGCCTAAGAGCTCTCTCCCCGCAGACAAGAGACGCAACCCTTCCTTTCCTTCCCCAGTCTCGACGACTCAAGTGCCCTCACCGGTAACCGGGAACTGGTGTCTTCTCCCTTCGCGTCCTCGCATCCTCTTCCTGTCCAGGTCTACCTGTAGGTTCGGTCTTGGATGCGATTGAAAAAGGATTAATCTGGGTGCAAGGGAATCTGGGTGTGTATAGGGGCCGAATTTTGGTGCCGATTTTTTTTCAATATATATTTTTTTGTTTTGGGATTATGGAAATTTTGAGATATATTTATAAGTATACGTTTTTTTGTCCTTATTAAAAAAAGATAAATCCGCAGAAAATCGAACGCAGAAAGTCTTGATAAAATATAAATATACGAATAAGCAAATGGAACAAATCTCTCTCTCTCTCTCTTCGTCTTTCTTTTTACTATTATTTGCGCTGTCTTATTAGGCTCTGCATTAGAATATTATAGTTTCTCTAGATACTATCTTAATCCGACGGGCTGTGATTTTTTTTTTTTTTTTTTTTTTTTTTTTTTTTTTTTTTTTTTTTTTTTTTTTTTTTTTTTTTTTTTTTTTTTTTTTTTTTTAATTGCTAATCCAACGGTTCGGGAAAATTCAACTGACATTTATAATACGCGTTGGTCTAACTCTCTAACTTATCTGCTTAGCAACACAACTGTCGACGTAAATATTTTTGATTCGCCTTTGCAAATTCTTTCTTATTTTTGCATCTTTATCCACAAGCAAAATTTTCACATTCTAGTGTATCTTGAATAGCAGAATAACCACTTAAATATCAACAGTTCTCTCTTTTCCTCTTTATCAAAGTGTTCCATTTGTTTCCTCCTCCTGTCAGTTCTGAAATACCTTCCACTTGCTTTGTGTGTTTTATTTTGTTCTTATATTAATCCTTCCTTCACTTTCTTCTTATTTATTTCCTTTTTTTATCTAAATAATATTACAAATTTGTTCTAAAGCATGCATAGTGCTTTAATAAGAATCATATTATTGATTTCTTTTATCTGTTCTAATATAATTGTCACGAAATAGATAGATAGCTACGTTTCTCTATCTTTTTGGTCGAGATCGCCGCATTTCCAACACTGGGAACCTGACCACACCATAAAATAAGGTCAGAGGTCACTCGGAGGAGGGACTCTGCCCGTGGGATCTGCATAATGGCACAAGGATTTAGTGAAGGTTCTTTTTTACTAATAAAGAAAAGAAAAAAAGAGAAATGTTCAACACTGTCAGGTTCAAATGACAGCCAATTTTTATACATGTGAACTATCTTATAATTTAAAAGTTATAACAAAAATATTATTTCAGATAAGACTAATTGCATTAATATCACTTATTGCTCAAAACACGGCATAATTAAACTACTGTTATTAAACCTAAAAGTTATAAAATTGTTACATCACCTTTGACTAAAACTGACATACAGTGTTAGAAAATCTATAATCCTGTAGGTGTTATAAAATTCCATAACAGTTATAACCAAAAGTGTGTCAGTCAACCACAAATACAGAAGCCAGCTCATTCCCTTCCGTGGGAGACAACCTAGGTCTTGCCGGGAACCCTTACGCGTGACGAAAACAAAAGGGTTTTCTGCTTCACTTTCCATCGTATTCGCCTTTTCCATAGAAGCGAATGCAGAGACAGGATAGAAGAGACGAGAAATACATTAAATGTGATTTAAAAGAGATAGAAGGGGAGGAAACTATGACATAAACGCGCTGTCAGATACTACGGTAGGAACCAGTCCAGAGGCGTGAATGAGATCAGCTGTTATGTCCCAGTGACGGACATTGTTGCGTTGTTTATCAGCTGTGGGAAGTTTGACGCTCAATTATCGGCTGTTCTGACGTGCAGCTGCTTATTGTCGACCCCTCGTTCTTTTTCCCCTCGGCCTCCCCCCTCCTCTTCCCCTCTCTCTCCCCTATCATCATCCAATTTCCATCTACTGCAGGTCTTGATGTGTACCCGCATGAACGGACACCTTTTTTCCCAGATCAACATCGCTGTATCTCCAAAAAGAAATCATTACATCATGGGTATACATCTTTACTAAATTCTCTTTGCCCTTCCCTCCGTACCTCGAAGGAATACCAACATGTAAACAAAAGTCAACGAGGGCAAATATCCGTAAAAAATTGTTTCTAACAGGCCTATCATCGCGTGCCACCCTCCCCCCTCCCCCCTTCCACCTCCCCTATCTTGCGCGGGCGACCGTTGGCTTTGACGATCCTTGGAATACAGAGTCGATAACTGATGTGGGTTTATGATCAAGTTGGGGGGGGGGGGGATGTATACGATTCGGGAACCCGTAAGACCGATTAGATTCCGTAGTTTCATTTCTGTATCCGAATTAGCTGTCGACATCGGAATATGCTTGTGTATTCATGCCTATCTTTGAATACATTTATATTTACGTTGAAGCATGAATCTTCGTATATCCATCAATGTATGAGGATAAATAGATGGATATATTGATAAGGATATCTCGGCGCAAAGGCTGCCTTGAACACGTACACAGCGCCAGGACCTAAAAGTGAACTGCGTGAGGCACGTGTAAGTGCGGCTTGGAGGTGTGATCCTATGATTTCCTCTCAGGTAAACGCAATCATACCTGCGTGTGAGGTACCTTTGAGGATTCTCCGAAGAATGAGGGAGGGAGGGAGGGAGGCAGGGGGGTTCAGGGGTAGGGGGGAGTGGTCAGGTCATTGCCTGTCTGCCTCTCCCCCCCCCCTCTCCTGCCAGCCTCATCTGTAACCCCTAACCCCCTACCCAACCGGTGGCTTCCCCACGCCCCTTCCTCCCCCACCCCCCCTCTTATCCTTCCCCCTAATGGACGAGAGGAAGGGGAAGGTCACACTAGTAAGGGTCGGGGAGCTGACGGGTGAAGACATCTGTGTTGTGGTCCTCGCGGTGTGTGTGTGTGTGTGACGTGACGTAACGTGAAGGAGGAAAAGACGAGACATCCTTTGCTTAAAGTTTTTCTCTCCACGATAAATAAGATAACTTTTTCTTAGTTTTACACTTCATTTTTGTCATACTATCACCGTGGAAGATAATAAATAAGGTGTTTTTTACCTTATTCATTCACTGTTGTTATTCACGTGACGTAGTGGAAAAGAAGACGTCTTGCATTCATTCACTCACTTGTTATTCACGCTGGAAAAGTGATGAATAAGTGGCATACGCACAAGTGTTGTAATGATTGAACTCGGATGGAACAAGAGGAAAAAGTCCGTCAAATTGAATAACAAGCAAAACACAAAGAAAAACAAGGTAAGTGGCAAAAAGAAAAGGGAGCATGGGTATCTTATGCTAACAACTTTAAGCTCTATGAATGAATAATGTGCATTATGATTCACTAAAAATCCATCTTTTTTTAGGGGCATACGTTCTTCATACATATTCATAGTGTAAGCTTTTAGTGTAGGAAAAGAACGAAGGATATTTTTCTCCTTTCCTGTCCAGCTTAAGAGCCATTCCACCAGCTGTTCGAGGTCGTTACTGCAGGTGGAAGACGCAAAACTGCTTTGTCTGTTCGGCCGAAGTAAAGTGTCTCGAGAAGGCGAAGGAAATTCTCTCGTATTCCCCTTCGCTTTATATCTATTTTACGCGTTATCTATATATATTTGCAGTCTACATCTTCCTATCTGTCTATTCATTTCAGTCATCATGTCTATCTATCTATATGTCTGTCTATATGTAACTATATGTATATAATATGTGTATCTTTCTATGTTTATCTATCTTTCTGTTTGTCTATCTTTCTGTTTGTCTATCTTTCTGTTTATCTATCTATGTGTTTATTTATCTATCTGTTTGTTTATCTATCTCTGTCTATCTATCTGTCTGTCTGTCTATCAATCTATGTCTGTCTGTATCTATATCGTGGACTAGGTATACACCATAGCGCACTAGCAACATAACATCAAACCGTCACAGGAGAAGATAAAATCCGTGCACCATTCTTGTACCAAAGCCAAAATCTTAAAAAGTGCTGTGACCCCTCCTCCTCCTTACGACATAATCCCGCAAAACATATCAGCCCAACTTCCATTTTTGATTACGCAGGACACTCAACCACCACCTAATCCACCACCTATATTTGGTAGAGAGCAAAACGGAAAAGGCTCGCTATACAACGGAAGGTTTTGACTCGCCTCCCGCTCTGAAGCCACGCCTACGTACCCTGTCTCGCTACCTTATTGGGGTGTGATGTATTTCGTTTTGTTAATTATGAATAGCATGGTTCCCTTACAAGGTGTCAAGATAAGATATAATGGCCTGGTGAAATTATGCTGGTTTTATTAATAAGTTTGAACAAGTTTTTTTTTCTTCTTTGTCTGTCAGGTCGAGTTGTGATGGTTTAATTCTTAATGAGACTGAGTGATTGATTGCACCGTCTGAGACGTTTGATTTCCGACTAATTAAATAATTTGAAATTCTTATCAGGGTGGAATATCTTTTAACAAAAAAAAAAAAAATTGTGGTTATGAAAAAATAGAAACCTTTCCGTAACGTTTTAATTAGACAAGTCATCGTTAGCCAGTTAATTATTCACATAATTAGTAAATCACAAACCATATCTCTTTTTCACACATTTGTTTTTCTTATTCAGACAGCCATACCTGTTTCACTGATTACAATCGACGATTACATATTTTACGACAAAGAAGTAAAAAAAAAAACTTTAACAAAAGCATAACTTAAAAAAACACGAAAAAACGTTGTTGCTCGGGGCTAACCTACCTGTTGTGTGACCCCCCCATTTCACACCTGAACCGCTTGACCTTCACCTGCACACTTCACACGCCACTCACTCCTATTACGTTCATTAACACTCGGTCAAACGCGGCTACCGGTGCAGTTAACACCTTTTAGGAGGAGGTTGAACTTTATCGTGGCAGGAAAATCACAGCCGCACACACAGCCACATGCGTTCATACGTGCATACATGCATACATCCCTACAGTCATACATTCACAAACAAACACATATATTATACATTAATTTATAAGTACATACATTTATACACAAACATATATTCATACACAAGCACATATATTAATTCACACATTGATTCATATACATACATGTATACACACACACACACACACACACACACACACACACACACACACACACACACACACACATGCATACATATACATACAGGGAAAGTTTCCATATACGCACCACTGTAAATCACAATTAAGACCCTCTATTATTACGATCGTATAAACTTTTTCCCTCCCCTACAAATCATAAACCTTGAGATGTTATTTTGATAAAAAAAGCATCCGTCTTATCAGATCCAATCCGATTATAAGAATGATAGACGTCCATTCCGATTCCCTTTTTTGGAGAATTAATGTATCTTGTGAGAGGATTTAGTCCCTTTTAAAAAAACCGTTCGACCGCCTCCCTTTCCTCGCTGTTACAGGGGTGTCGAGTCCACGGTAGGCGGAGCTAAGGAGGGGGGTAGGGGGTAGGGGGTGATGTATATTTAGATTGTATAGAATGCATTGTAAGATACAGAGAGGGAGAGGGAGGGGGGGGAGAGAAATAGAAACAGAGAGAGAGAGAGAGAGAGAGAGAGAGAGAGAGAGAGAGAGAGAGAGAGAGAGAGAGAGAGAGGTGGGGGGAGGGGGAGGAAGAGACAGAGAAAGAGACAGATAGTTAAAGAGAGAGAGAGACAAAGACGAGATAAACACACACGCGCTAATCTCCAGCAAATTTCCCAATGATTCCCCCATCAAAGAACAGATCAAAATATTTTGACCTTTTTACGACTCATTCCACGACCTCACTTGACACACATTAACTCCACCCCCACCCCGACCCCCACCCCCAACCCCCAACCCATAAACAACCAAAAAATATCGCACTTGCAAATCCGAAACTTAAACCCACTCACATCCTCAATAATAAGTGATAGGCCTACAGCTTTTCCTTAAATTTTAACGGTAGGCCCTTTTTGTGGTACAAGGATTTCGGTTTAGGTGTTACTAGCTGTACCTGTTAATCCTGTTTGTAATGTGAGGCAGCTTGACCGTTGAGTGTGAAGAGTGATAGATGTCATGTGTCATTAGGCATTGTTGAGGGCATCGGTTGGGGGCAGAGCTTAAGGAGGGCGGGTATAAACTTTGTCATGGTTATTCTTTTGATTATTTTCCTATCCTTTATTTATTTGATGCATGTGTTTATTATCATTATTATTGCGTTATTATTATTATTATTATTATTATTATTATTATTATTATTATTATCATCATCATCATTATTAACATTATTTTTATCATTATTATTATTATTATTAACATTATTATTATCAACATTATCGTCATTATTATTATCATTTTCATCATAATCATCGATATAATATTGATCTATCATCATCGTTACCATCATTAACATAATGATTGATATCACAATCTCCATTTCTATTCGATCTATTTTTCCCGAAGTTTAGTCAAACGGTTACAGCTAATCGGTACCTTTGCGTCTGTGTGTGCTTGTGTGCGTGTGTGCGTGCGTGGCCGACCCCTCATCGCTCACAAGACAAATCGTCCAAATATTATTAATCATTCATAAGCATAAATCATCATATTCATCACTTCCAATCATTATATTCATCACCTCGGCCCAAGTTAGCCAAGATAGCGCCTCAGGCAAAGACGATTCTCGACATACCTCATCTTTCATACGTTCCCCCCTTCTCCCCTTCTCCTCCCCCTTCCCCCCCTCCCCCTTCCCCTCCCCCATCCACCTCTCCCTTCGTGGTATCTTTCTTCCTGTCGTGTTTATTTTTCTTTTTTTTCCTTCTTTTATCCTTCTTTGCTTATTTTGTTTTTCATTTGCCTTTTATCTTACCTCCATATCTTTCCTTTTTTGTATTTTTTCTTCTTTCTTCCTTCGCATCTATTCTTCCTTCACATCTTTTCTCTCCTTCTCATCTTTTCTTCTTCCACACGTCTCCTCTCACTTTTCAGTCTCTCTTCTTTCACATCTAATTATCTCGCCTTTCCTTTCACACCTTATTATCTTTCGCATCTCATTATCTCGTCTTTCTTCCTTCATAGCTCCTTCTCTTCCTCCTTCCTTTACATCTCTTATTACCTCCTTCCTTCAGATCTTCTTTTCCTCTTTCCTTCACATCTTCTCTTCCTCCTTCTTTCACACCTCCTTCTCTTTTATTCTTCCCTCGCCTTTTCTTCTTTCTTTATTCAAATATGCTTTTCCTTTCGAAGGGTTTGTCTTCTGTATCTGCATCGAGGACCGGGCACCCTGCCATCAGCTGATTGGGTGTTGACAGGGTGTTGACAGGGGGGCCTCGGGGGTCCTGACGCGCTGACGGATGAAAGGGGACTAGTTAGGGAAGGAGGGAGGGAGGGAAGGAGGGATGGGGAGAAAGGGTAGGGTGGGTGAGACGAGAGAGCAAGAGGGGAGGGAGAGAGAAATGAGGGGGGTAGGGATGGGGAGGCATATAGGAAGAAGGTGGGAGGGAGGATAAGGAGGGAGGGAGGGAGGGAGGGAGGGAAGGAGAGTCGGTCCATAAGATGTCAAAAAATCTTAGGATTAAGGAAGGATAAAGTCCAAGGGGACCAGACCGATAGGGGTTAAAAAAGGTTGGTATGGACAGAGGATCCTTTCCGATCACCCTTTTTACCCCCAAAAAAAGGTTAAAAAAAGGAAGAATATAAAAAAAAATGATCATAATTATTGCGTCATGTGCCTGCCTATCCTGACAAATTGTAATAGGGCCCAGCTGAGTGGAAATTGAAGATTGAAACGGCCTTGAATATTGGCCATCCCTGTGTGTTAATCCAGGGGGAAGTGATGTGTGTGGACGGGGAGGTATTTTTCATTATATGGATTTTTCTCTTATATGGAAGTATGGTGTTTTCTGCGATGTTTATGTGTGTAGAGTTAGGGAAGGAGATAATGTTTTTTTTTCTTATTTATGGATGTGTAAGCCGATTAAAAAAAGAGAATATTTTTGTGTGTTAATTTTGCGAAAAGAATTCCTGATATATATAAATTCGATAATCTAAAATATTTCATAACGAAAAGGTAAAAGAGACATAAAAAACAACACCAGTGAGTTACGTTAACACCAACAATACCACACCAATAATCGCAGTAGCTGTAGACACAAACAGACCTTCTCCCACGTAGTCTCAGTGTCACGTCGCACACAATAGCCATATTTCAACTTCAGTGTCACATTCAATTACAACCGACCCTTTTCCGCAGACAGTAACGATGAACGTGACCGGTTTCATCGCACACTTTACCCCCCCCCCCCCCCACAATTCACACACACTTCATATCTCCTTCCCCACCCCCTTCTCCCCCCTCCTCCATCTCACTCCCCACCTCCCCCTCTCAAAACGTCGATCCTCCATTTATCTTCGACACCCACCTCCCCCGTTTCTCCTCCTCCTCCTCCTTCCCCCTCCCCTCTCACTCATTCTTCCTCACGCCCATCCCCAACAGCCCTCCTTCTTCCTCATTCCTCACCCTTCCTCATTCACCACGCCCATCTACCCATCCCCCCCCCCATCCCCCGTATCTTCTCTTCACGCCCATCCCCAACAGCCCTCCTTCTTCCTCATTCCTCACCCCTCTTCATTCACCACGCCCATCTACCCTCCCACCCCCCATCCCCGTATCTTCTCTTCACGCCCATGCCCTGTTAACAGCAGAAGACGGTTCCGCCCTCGGGATATCCACGCCCACGAGACAGCGCCGTCACCTTTGCTTCTTAACCCCCGTCGGTTTCATGTAATCAACACATCACTCCAGAGGCTGTGAAGATTTTATCTTCTCTCTTTCTTTGTTTCCTTTTCCCCCTTTCTTTCTTCTTCTTGATCATTATCTTTATCCTCGATTTATTTCTAGGGTTTTATATTTTATTTGTCTATTCATCATCCTCGTCGTCATCATCACCATCACCATCATCACCATATTGTGTGTGTAGAGTTTGGGAAGGAGATAATGTTTTTTTCTTATTTATGGATGTGTAAGCCGATTCAAAAATCACTATCACCATCATTGACTCCATAGAATTTCATCTTTCATCTTTAGATAACTTAAATAAAAGAAGTATATTAGATAACTTACAGCGTAACATTTGTTTTTAGTAGTTTTATATCAAAGATAATGTTTCCACCTAAAAAAACAACAAAAGCCACAGTTAAAAAAACAATAAAACAAAACAAACAAATACAGCAAGCGAAGTCAACGAAGCCCATGATTTGCGGACACGTAATTTCGCATTTCCTTTTACGTGGAATCTTCGCGCTTCTTCCAGGTCAATCAGGTCACCCCCTTTGTTAATACGTGAGGATTGTATTTCGGGTAATTTTGACAAATTCTACCTTTCACTTTCGATATGAAACGCCTTGGAGTCATAAACCATTTTTTTTTTTGGGGGGGGGGGGTGTTGAAAGGTCTCATTTTTTTTTTTTTTTTTTTTTTTAATGTCATTTGCATACATCTCCAGGGAAGAGCTCGGAGGTGATAGGGGTTGGAGGTTCTCTAGGAGGATGTTATCATTCTTTGTTCTCTGAAAGGCATTGCGTCAGCGTTTCGAATCGGAAGATCTCGACGGAAGGCCTTTAAAATGTTGACGTGATCTGTGGCTGACTTTCGAAGTCGCTAAGAATGTGCCTTTGATTGTCATCTTTGCGTTGTGAGATGATTTTGATTTTTCTTTTTGGAAGCAGGGTGGCCTTGATTTCACTAGGGATAGGATTTTGGGCTCGAGATCGGGTGCTTCGGTGTTTCATTTTGTCTTTTTGATAATCTTTGTCTGTCTCTGCCTCTCTTTCTCTCTCTCTCTATCACACACACACACACACACACACACACACACACACATACACACACATACACACACACACACACACCACCCTCCCCCACAGCCCTCTCCTCCCAACCCCCATCCCTTCTAAAAAGCGTGTTGATTATACACCCTCCACCCCTTGATTATTCCAACCATTATTTACATATTCATGGCAATTTCTCACCTTACCTTTCAACACGGCGGTAGCAATCACATATCCTCTGGCCTCCTGTCTACTAAGATCGCTACCTCAACGGCCATTTTTGACTAAACAGGAGAAGGGGTGAGTGGGGGGGGGGTAGGGGTAGGGACGTGGGTAATGCTACGTATTTTTGTCCCGGAATACAATAGCCCGCAATACATTGGCTCCCTACAATACCCTTCAGTGCCCCTGAGACGTCGGCTACCATCGGCTACCAAATTACACCTTTCGTCTTGTAGGGAAGTTTGTGAAAAGGAACTTCGAGATTTACATAGACTGGTCATATGATCGAGTGAAGGTATTGTGTTGATACATAGGATATGAAAGAGAGAGAGAGAGAGAGAGAGAGAGAGAGAGAGAGAGAGAGAGAGAGAGAGAGAGAGAGAGAGAGAGAGAGAGGGAAAGACCTCATCTTACATATTCATGACTTTTTCACAGATGAAACGCGAAAAAAATACGAAATGAGTAATAAGGATGGCTGACGGAGATCCATATTCATAGGATTTTAGTGCATGGAAGCGTGAGAGATTCTGAAATGCTTGAGGAAAGGTGCTCGAATAAGGAAAGGCGCGAAAATGGTGTGTGGAAAGCAATACGTTCGAGTATTTTTCATTTTCAATCCGTTTTTTGGGCTGTTTCTTCCCATTTTCTATGGCCTCTCCTCTCATCTTTTGTTTCTCATTTCGCTCTCCTCCTCCACTCTTCTTTCAATCTTACCTACACCCTAACCATCATACCCCCCCCCCACTTTTTCGTCCCCCTCCCCCCTCTTAAGACGTGAAAGTGTGTATTGTAAGCGACTCGTTGCGAAAGGTGGTGAAGATGGTCTCGCTGATGGCTCTTGTATTTACTAGTCTATTGTGTGGTCGTGACGAGTACGAGCTTCTGTAATTGTTTCCTCTGTGTGTGTGTGTGTGTGTGTGTGTGTGTGTGTGTGTGTGTGTGTGTGTGTGTGTGTGTGTGTGTGTGTGTGTGTGTGTGTGTGTGTGTGTGTGTGTGTGTGTGTGTGTGTGTGTGTGTTTGTGTGTGTGTGTTGCTGTTTGATTTGGAGACTAAGATATTGCAATATTCTTGTTGCCTCTCTTTGTATTTAGTATATGATGAATCGTTCTTCTACATTTAAACTGATGGATGGTTATCATACAGCCATCATATATCACTCGCTTATCAGTATTCAGTAAGTTAACACTATCGACTTCAACACGAAAGAAAAACAAAACAACATCGCTACTTCCCTTGTACAATAAAGCACCAAGATTCCTCCATCCATTATTTATTTCTCCCTAAGGACAGGCTATTTCTTTTCCTATCCATTTAATTGTTATTCTTTTCATTCCAAATGTTTTATGACATCATATCGCCTCGGGTGCTTTACAGAAGGCCGTGTTATAGGACAAGATGTCAATATACGTCAGTAGAAAATGACGGATTGGTAAATAATTCAGGGTTACGGACGGGAGAATATTTACTTTTTTTTTCAGGGTTACGCATTAAAGAGAGTCTTGTTCATGTAATTGAAATTGAATTTAAGTTGTGATAGTTAAGGGGAAAATTATAATGGAGAATGGTTAAATGCTGAGTGCGTGTGAGCTATTTGTATATTAATGCAGGATTACACATCCTTGCCAATGGTGTTTCATATATATATATATATATATATATATATATATATATATATATATATACATACATATATATACATATATATACATTTATAAATATATATATAGATAGATAGATAGATAGATATACATACATACATACATACATACATATATATATATATATATATATATATATATATATATATATATATATATAATGTATGTATGTATGTATGTATATATTTGAATATAAAATCGTGACACTATTAATTTTCACATCAAATATTTCATATTCATATGAATTAACACCAAATTCTTTCCTTCCCCCGCAGCCCTCCGTCAGGATGTTAAAGTGGACACTCCGAAACCCCAGTGACGCCCCCACTCCTCCTCCGCCCGAAGTAAGGTACCAGGTGCGAGAAGCGGAGGTTAGGCTCAACCTCAAGGACTCAAACAAATGCTGGATGGAAAATCAGGTAGGACTATGATATTTGTTTACTTATTTCTTGTGTTTATTTAGAGAAAATGGGGGAATATGGTGTATGGATTAGATTTAGGGATGACTATTAATTTTTTTCAAAATCAAAATGGATGAATATAGACGGGAATGAGTGATATCCTTACTTTATTTTATGCTTTTGGTTATTCATTTATTATAATCCAAACTAATTTCCATCTTAGGTCATTAGATAATTTTTTATCACGTTTTCCATAGGTAAAAGTGGCCCAGGTTCGGTCTACCTCGAGAATCCTGGGAACATCCAAAGAAAACGGAGATGAGCTCTGTCGTGAGAACGGGAAACTCAGTCAAGGGAAGGAGAACGAATCTATTTTCAAGAAGTGGATGTCTTCCGCGCACAACGAAGAAGAAAAGAAAAGAAAACGACATCACAAACACATAAGGTAATCTTTCGGATGCTTTTAAATGCAGAAAGCAAAAACAAGTATATGTACTAGTATTTTTTATATATATTTTATATAAGTCGTTCCCATCTATATGTTTATATTTTCGCATTTTCTTTATTCTATTTTTTTTTCTTCGTCTCTCCCTACTCAGATGTAACCCGCTGGACCCGCTTCGCCTCTTCTCCGGCGAGGTGACCGACAGCGACACCGGCAGCGTGTACATGAAACTCGACCACACGCCGGCCGCCCTTCAGCCCCGCCCCCAGGTCGTCTCCACCACGGGCCCTCATGACCCTCGCCGCAAACCACTCATCGACATCTCCAACGGCGACTACAGCGATCTGAGGAAGCATCTCCAACAGATCTCAGCCTCGCATCTCCACCACGCACATCACCACCATCATCATCACCATCACCAACAGCAGCATCCTCAGCCTCAACCTCAGCACCATCACCACCATCATCACACGGAGTTACCTCCTTATCTCCAACAGTTCGCTCCTTCCTCGCGTCATGTTCATCACCATCACCAACATAGTTATCCTGCAGAGGCACAATTCCAAGTGAGTGTTAATGCTATTAGTCTTGTTCTGATAATGATAATGTTGAGAGTGATGCTGATAATAATGATGGTTACTATAACTATTATTATGATCATTACCATTTTTCTCATTCTTGATAGTATTATTATCATTATTGTTGTTCATATAAGCATCATCCAATATGAATTAGCCGATTTGAATCCCAACGTCTTCTTACACTCTCGCCTTTCCTATGTCTACCCTCTGCGTCGTCCAAAGCATCCTAACAGCCCCTTCCCCCCCTCTCTTTCAAGACTGCAGCCCTTGGCCACGCCCACCTGCCCCGCCCAGAGCCCTTGGGCGCCACCGCCTCCCAGGCCAACCTCCTGCGCGGGCATCGCCATCGCTCGAGCTCTTCCTCTAGATCCAGGTAGGCCTACAGCGCTGGGTGTGGCGAATTGTGGTTAACTTTGTTCGGGGTTGGTTAATGGCCTTTTTTCATAGCTTTGCCTCTCTTTTTTAATGAGACGAAAATAAGATTGAAGGTTGTATCATTTACGAATTCTAATTGTTTCCTCTTTCTTTTCCCTTTTCTCCCCATTCTGTAGATCTCGTTCCTCTTCGAGATCGCGTCCCATGGCGGGCGTGAGCTCCAGCCTCCTCCTAGCGGGGAGCACTATCTCCTTCCCCAGCACGACAGTCGCCATCGCCTCCGCCACCACCACCACGACCACCCTCACCACCAGCAGCAGCTACCGAGGCATGGCGGAAGGGCAGAGTCAGTCTCGCCTTCATGAGGTTCGAGGGACGTCTGTGTCCTCTTCCTCCTCCACCTCCTCCACCAGCAACGCCTTCAAGAGGCACTCCATCGCCGACATCCCGACGGAATCCTCCTTCAGGGGCGTGTGGGAGATCCAGAAGGCGCGGAGGGGGAGATCGTCGAGCCACGAGAGGAAGAGGGACGGCTCGCGCGAGAGGGTGAGGCTCCCGAGGTACAGCCGCGACCGGAGAAAAGAGGGCGAAGAGCAGGCGGAGGAGAGAGGTCGGCAGGACAGCCAGAGGGTCGAGGGGCGGAGGGCCAGTCGCGAGAGAGCCAAGGAGGAGCCCATCTATGAAAAGGTCGGCAGCGCTGACACCTCCGGCTCGAGTATAACCTCCAAGAAGTCCAAGAGCATCTCCGGTTCCAGCATCAGCTCGAGGAAGAGCCAGAACTCCTACGACAACGCCATCTACATGTCCATGAAGGATTTGCGAGCTCACTGCAAGCTGGAGGACGTCGAAGAATGGGACGACGAACACCTGTACTCCTCCCTCCACGTGAGAATCTCCCCTGACCCGAACAAGACACCTGTGCACATGCACGACCACCTGTACGAAAACATGCTTTACCTGCCCATGACGGAGATCAAGAACGTGCTCAAGAAATCGTTGGACCGCAGTCGTCCCCTTCCGGATCCCCCGAACTTCGACGACCAGAGCGAGCTGGACGACACTTGCGCCTTCACTTCGGAACCCCAGAAGGACATCCACAAACCCGTGGCCATCAAGATCTCCAACGACCTCATAGCTCGCTTCGGCAAGTCCCCCAACGACAGGCAGCACCCCATGCCACAGTACGGACTCTACATCGCGTCGCAACCCTCCAAAAAGCCGTGCAAGATGGCGGAAGGTTGCCAGGACGCTGAAGTTCACTCCGGTCACGAGACGAAGCCGACGAAGGTCTACAAGAGCACGGGCCAGCACGTCCACATTAATTACTCCGAGAAACATACCGAGCCTACCATACCCTTGCATAATCTGAGACCTCCTCCTCCACCGCCCCCGAGAAAGTGCAAGTCCAGCCAGAGTTCGAGCAACGCGAAGAGCAAGTCGAAATCGAAAGTTTCAACCAAACAGAAATCCGAATCGCACCTTCCTGTCATCTACGAAAACACTCGCCAGGAGGAGGAGCTGACCCAGTCTGCGAAAAAGCGCAAACTACGACACAGTATGGCGATCGAATTTAGTTTTGATGACGACGATGGCCCCATAAACAAATCATCTGAAGACGCCAGTATCGAGGGTTCGACTCCTCGTGGGCATAACACATCGAGTAGTGATAACCCTGACAGCGGTGTCTCCGAGGGCATCACTACGCCGTTGGTAAGTCCGATGAGCGCCCCGAGAAGCCCACAGACTCCGCGAAGTGACAGTTTACTTGAGGAACCCTGTACGCCTCTCAGCATGGAGGATCTGCACTCATTCAAAGAAAACGGACAGGCTAAGCTAACCAAAGAAAACGTGGAAGCGAGCAGAAACTCAACCATTTTTTCTAACGTTTCCCACGACATCACTGATCCTCGTTTTCTTGAAAGTTTTCTCAAAGACGGACCCTTTTCTCGTAGAAGCTATGCAGGGCAATCTAGTTTTATTACTGAAGCCTCCATTGACGATATGTTTCATCAGATAAAGCCGCCATCATTGCAGCAAACAATGTCTAGCATTTCGTGTTCGCACTTAGACTCCTTTTGTCTTAGTCCCAAGCAGTACTTCGACACGCTGAAGAGCAAAAGTGCCGATGTAAGTAAAATGTTATTGAGCGCTGTAGGAAGGAATTTATTTTCCGAATCAACCAAAGTCTCGACACCAAATCGCAACGCCACCCTAGACACGTCCGCATCTCGCCGCCATTCCGTGGCTGGCCTGGAGGACATTTCCCGTAGACTTTCCAAGATCGAGTTCAGCGACGACACCTCCCTTTGGGGGATGGAAGTGTCCGACCACTGCGACTCGGCGCTCAAAAAGTCCAAGTCGCTCCAGTGTCTGAGCTCGTCGGTCGCGGCCGCGCTCTCGCCGCTGCCCAACGTGCCCCTCATGGAGTCGATGGCGGAAATCTTAAAGGACCCTGAATCGAGATGCGATTCCCGGGGCTTCCGCGGCCTGGACGTCAATGGCGAGCAAACGAGCCCCAACACAAGTGAACAATCGGGACAATGGTGGGGGGACGGCTGTGGGGAGGAGGAGGACGAGGGGGAGGAGCGAGGCGGGGGGTGGG
This sequence comes from Penaeus japonicus, assembly GCA_017312705.2. NCBI lineage: Eukaryota > Metazoa > Arthropoda > Malacostraca > Decapoda > Penaeidae > Penaeus > Penaeus japonicus. The sequence goes on along the minus strand of BOPN01002351.1, from coordinate 86,306 downwards.
CCACAAAAGGGTCAGGTAAGGCAGGTGGGCATGCGGACAGCCCGGCCGGTGTGACGGGCTCACTTGCGTCCTCGCCGGCGTCCCAGCACCACCAGCCCTCGCCCGCCGCTGCCCACCCCAGCCCGACTCACCACCTCTCCCCGAACAGAAACCCGACACCACCACTTCCGGTGGAGATGAGCGGTGGGCTGCATCTGGCCGTGGGGCACGAGGGTGCCTGCTTCTCAGTGCCTCTCGGGCCGTCATCCAGTGAGGACAGTGCTCGTCCGGACCTGAGTCAGTGCATTAGTGGTTGTGGCGACTCCGAGTCTCAGGACGGCAGCTTCAAGGATCCGCTGACGGCGCGGCAACAGAGGCGTCGGGAGGAAAGCTCGTATCGCCTGCAGCGCATGTTACAGGACAATGCGCAGCCACTGGTAGAGGACGAGCCCGAGGATTCCGTGAGCGCCGATTGGTCTATGGAAGCTCTGTTGGACGAGTACTCGACCTTCGACCACCAGGACCTCGACGAAGAGCTGAGCGAAGCCCCTCCCTCCCCCGACTCCGTGGCGGACTCCATCAGCCTGTGCACACTCGACAGCGACGCCGCTGACAACGTGTTCCTCAGCCCGAGACTGGTCGAGAAGATCAAACAAGTGTCGGAGGAGAAGATGTTGGCGAGGCTGAGGAAGTCGTTCCGCAGCAAGAAGGGGAAGGGCGCCCCCACTGCTGCCACGACGGCGCCTGCTGACGCCCCCGTGGCTCCCAAAGTGGGAATCTTCATGTTCGTGGACAACCCCATGTACCTCAGCCCTGATGTTAAGAAGGAAATGAAATTTGTGAGACCTCACGCTATAAAGAATGAGGGCGACGAACGCAATAATGTTTGGTATGTGGGGAATCCTATGTATCACTCGCCAGAACCGAGCAAGATGAGAAACTTGAATTACGAAGTGCGCCAAAAAGTGATGTGCGAAAAAGAAAACATGCGGAACTCTCGCATCGCGAAGGTCGTGTGCCAGAACAACAACAACAACAACCGGAAGCCGCTAGCGAACATCTGGCTCCAGAGCAACCCGTGCTACGAGTCGCCGGACATTAAGACGTTACAGGCCAAGCAGATCAGCGCCAACAACCGCCTGGCCGGAAAGACGCACGAGAGCACCTACCTCACGCCCATCCCAGTGAAACCCGCCAGGGACTTCGCGCCGCGGCCGCCCGTCGTCCCGCCGCCGAACCCCTTGCCCGAGGACGACGACGACGACGACGACATCCTGGACCACCAGAAGTTCCTCGACCACGAGTACTGCACCATCCCCGGCGACGAGTCCGACTCGTGGGTGACCCAGTCCACGGCCTCGAGGAAGAGCGACTCCCCCGTGGCCAGGAGGAGCCTGGAGTTCGGCGCCTCCTGCAAGACGCCCAGGGGCAAGAAGGGCGCCAAGGTGGCTCGCTCGCCCATCACGCCTTCGCGGATCTGGAGGCAGAGCACCAAGAACCAGCACTCCACGCCCAGGAAGTACCAGGGCACCTTGGAGAAGAACCTGGACACCGGGGCGCCCCTGGGCACGCGCTCCCACAGGACCCCCAGGGCCGTCAAGAGAGGGAAGAAGAGCCGCGAGGTAGTCCAGGTAGGTGGTGGAATAATCAGCGTTTCTCTGTGAAGTTAATTAATGCGAATCTAGTGAAAATTAAATTACTCATTTTCTGCTTTCACTGCAATGCGATGTCACATATATTCTGTAGTACGTGTAAGTAACTAACATTTATCCTTCTGTTTCCACAGAACAACTCTCCCTCGCCGACCCCGCCCCCGCTCCCCGCGCGCCCACACCACACCCTCAGACACTACGACAACGACCGCCCCAACGACACCGTCGGCCTGGAAGACACGAACGACTTCCACCGCCATCAGCAGGACGACCTTGACGACACGTCCAAGTTCCAGCTCCCCCCCGACAGCGTGTACGAGAGCATCACCTTCCTCGAGAGGGACATCGATCCCCGCGACCTGCCGTCGGGCTACACCCCCCGTCGGCACCACCTGCGGCGCTCCTCGGCCAACTCCTCGAGCCTGACGCTCTCCCCGGCCCCGAGTCGCCCCCGCTCCTCCTCCAGGGGCAGCCGAAGCAGGAGCCATTCAAAAAACGGACTGCGGTCAGGTTCCCCTTTCGAGGGGAGCCTGAGGGCGCGGGCGCGGAAGGGCTCCACCACCAAGAAGGTCAGCAAGAAGTACCGGGCCAGGGACGTGCTTGCAGGAAAGGGTGAGTACGCTTGAACATGTTTCTCTTCTTGTTTCCTAACGTGTCCCATTCGCGTCTGTCTGTGGGAAAGGTGTCTGTACGATCTGTGAACGCGATGAAAAGTGGAATAGGAATCGATGTGATTAGAGAACGCAAACTTTAAAACCACTCCAGTGTAACCTTTAGAAAAACAAAATGAAATGAAATGCAATGCAATGCAATGTGAAATACAGTAGAGCACTATGTCGACCTCGGAATACCCCGCTTTGCCCCCCAACTGAAAAATCCTCTCCGTGTCTCCCTTAAAGCCATCCTCGCCGCCGCCTCCGCCGCCGCCGCGTGCCGTAACCAGCGCCAGTGTCTCCCCCTCACTTTCGAACGCGCAAACGCCCGTCAGAACCCGGATGATGACCTGACCTTGACCTCCGCCGCCCCCGCCGCAGTCCTTAGTGTCTTCCCCTCGCGAATCACCTCGTTTTGACACGGATGGGGGTGGGGGAGTGAGTGTGGGTGAGTGAATGTGAGTATGTGAGAGTGTATGTGAGAGTGTATGTGAGAGTGTCAGAGTGTGAGAGTGAGTGTGTGAGAGAGAGTGTGTGAGAGTGAGTGTGTGAGAGAGAGTGTGTGAGAGTGAGTGTGTGAGAGTGAGTGTGTGAGAGTGAGTGTGTGAGAGTGAGTGTGTGAGAGTGAGTGTGTGGGAGTGAGTGTGTGAGAGTGAGTGTGTGGGAGTGTGTGAGAGTGTATGAGTGTGAGGCAGAGAAATAGAGAAAAAAGAAAATAATAGAAAGAGAGAAAGAGAGAGAAAGAGAAAGCCAGAGAAAGGGAGGTCACGTCACTCATTCATGACAGCAGTTACGGGTCCTGTCAACTGCCACGAAAGACTGATGAGTGACAAATATATTACTTAATTAGCGCACAAGAACCACCCACTGTGCATATGGGGTGGTCGTTCCTATTTTTATTTTTGCTATTATGTACAAATTAACGATTTAGTTTCTTAACTGATCTAAGTAAACGATTCATGCTTTAGTTGTAGATATGTAAAAAAAAACTTATCTGTGATAATGACGATTTCCTGGATGCTATAGGCATTTAGTTGTAAATATGAATGTGATTGTGTAAAATATGTAAATTGAATCTCGTAAATAAATATAAAAGACAAAATTCCAAAGTTCCTTTTTGAGAGATTCTCTAACTACCCATTTTCAAAAAAAAAAAAAAAAAAAAAAAAACGAAACTGAACTAATTAGTGTCTACGTAATAAAGCCTCCAATTAACTTCCTAATAATGACGGGAGTTGTGACCTTTGACCTCATATTCTGACATGACCTCGATTGATGAAAAGATATTAGTAGTAACTTTGTTTCACCTCTAGTCAGGCCGGACAGTTGCCGACTGCTCATTAACACTGTCATATTAATTCCTGTTATTATAAGGTCAGGTCATGTCAGTTAGATCACGAAGGAGTACTTAGATAAATAAATGGTACTTAAGAATTTAATGCTTATTAATAATTGGCTTTATTTAGAGGTGATGGTTTGATTCAGTCTGTATTTGATTAATTGACTTTACTCGGTGATTGGGTTAATATTATTTGTGAGAAGATTTCGGTGTTTTCAATGGTGATGATGATGAGGATGATGATGAGGATGACGGTGATGATGATGATGAGGATGACGGTGATGATGATAATGGTGGTGGTGATGAGGATGAGGATGACGGTGATAGTGGTGATGGTGATGATGACTTATTATTTTACTTCAATTATAACATTACTGTTAGAACGCACATCCAAAGAATATTCGTTAAAACAGAAAAACAAACAGAAAAAAAGAAAATGAATAAAACAAAATAAGAAAAAAAAAAAGAAGCTATTATGTGCGTCATTCTTACAACACGACCGCCAGATGTCAGTTTACCGTCTATTGGTGAGGTTAGTTAGCATGTTTAAAATCTACCCCCCCCTCCAGCCCCCTACCCCCACCCCCTACCCCCCCATCATTGCCTGCCCTTCTCTCCTCCCCTCTCCCCCCCCCCTCCTCTCAACACAACGGTCTCCTCTCTTTGGTTCACTTCACTTTGAAATTCCGTTGTCTTCTCTCTCTCTCTCTCTCTCTCTCTCTCTCTCTCTCTCTCTCTCTCTCTCTCTCTCTCTCTCTCTCTCTCTCTCTCTCTCTCTCTCTCTCTCTCTCTCTCTCTCTCTCTCTCCCTCTCCCTCTCCCTCTCCCTCTCCCTCTCTCTCCCTTCTCTTTGACATCTCTTTTCTAGAAATAGCAATCTATTTTTGGTCCATTTTGTTTAATTTCCGCCTTTCTATTTCTCCAAAAGCTCTCCCTCGTTCATATCACCTAACCCACTTTTATCCACCTTTTAGCTTTCCATCTCTCCATTAACGTAATTACCTGTCCTATTCAACTATCCCTTTCTATTCCGCTTGCGTCCCTAAACCCCCTCTGTAATATAGCCGTCCCGTGATTGTTTATAACTGGGTTCCATCCCCTCCCTGTGATTTTGCTGTCACTGGGCCCCTCCCTCTGTCCTCCCTCCCTCCCTCCCTCCCTCTCTCCCTCTATCCCGCTCTCCCTCCTCCTTTCTTTCTCTACGTGCTTTTGTTCCTTCTTTTCTGTTCTTTCCCTTCTTCACGCCTTGTTCTGTCTATCTCGCTCTTTTATTTTAGCTTTTCTTTTATCCAGCCTTCTCTTCTTCCTCACTCGCCCTTCTTCTCTCTCTTCCTTTCTTTCCCCTCCGCTCTCTCTTTACTTCCCTAAATTCGTTCTCTTCCTCCTCCTTCTACTGCTCCTCTTCTCTCACTCTTTCTCTTCTTGTTCTTGTTCTTAAAAAATGTCTCTTTCTAGAGAGAGAGAGAGATAGAGAGAAAGCGAACAATAGAAAGAGAAATATAAAAAAAGGGAAAGAGAAAGGATACAAGAAAGAGGAATATGACTAGAAAGAGAGAGAGAGAAGAATTCCCCCCTCCTATACAGCCATTCATCCACACTTCGAATTCTTCTATTTATATCGTCTTCTTGGGAATCCATCAGTCGACCCAACGTACATCTATCTACATATCGATCTACTTAGCTATATATATATATACCTTCTTGCTGGATTCTGCGCGTTCTAACTTCGTCTAACTTCTCCAACTTCTTCAAAGACCTTTGATCCTGAGGTATTTCCAGGCCGAAGTTAGGCTTTAATCTTAACCCTCTCTCGTCCTCATCCTCCTCGTCTTCCTTTTCCTCTTTTTATCGTCCTTTTTCGCTTTTCCTTTTCTTATTTTTCTCCTCTTCGTCTACAGCCCTTCTGCTTCAGCTCCTTCTTCTACTTTTTCTTCTTCTTCCCCTCTTCCTCCTCCTCCTCCTCCTCTTCCCTCCCCTCTTCCCCGCCCTCCTACTTCACGTGTCAGCCTCATCCCTCCAGGCCCGGCGACAGAGCTCATCCTCCAGACATCGCCAGATCCTTGCTAATCCTTGAACTCCTAAATTCCTTTCTCGCTACGTTTCCCTTGTCCATTTGCCACCAAACGTTTTTTTCTTTTGTTTCGTATTCTATTTAGTCCATTTCATCTAATTTTTGGATCTACTTTTGTCCACATGCTTCAACTACTTCTGTGCGGGTCTTTCAGGTATATTTTTTCATCCACATTCTTACACCTCATCCACTTGTATCTACTTTAGATATTCACATCCATCATTTCCCTCCACTAGGATAGTTATAGCATTTCATCCACTTGTATCCACTGCAGACCTCCACATCATCCTTATCCATCCACACCCATCATTTCTTCCCACACGAATATATTCCACCTCATTCACATGCATCCACCTCAAAGACCCACTCTTATCCACATCCAACCACCTCAAAGACCCACTCTCATCCACATCCAACCACCTCAAAGACCCACTCTCATCCACATCCAACCACCTCAAAGACCCACTCTCATCCACACCTTGTAAACAACATAGGGAAAGGGAGACTCTGGTGTTACTGTGACCAAGGCTTTGTTTACGGAAAATATGATATGAATATTTCGCGGCAAAGGCAGAGGTTGTTGCGTCATTAGACGGTAATGGAGGGCATACACAGGGCACCGTATAGGCTATGCAAATGAGATAGCCATCTTCGTCCATGGGTATTTATTGGTTTGTTTTTGTTGTTGTTGTTATTTGGTTAGGGGGGGTTGTTTGCAGAGTGCGGTGGGCTTTGTGATGTATGGGTAGTGAGGGGGTGGGGGTTTGGGGGCAATGGGGGGAGGGGAAAGGTAGTGCTAGGGGCCTAGGGGGATTGTGTACGGTATATGTCAACGCTTGGGCAAATTATTGTTTATGTGAAAGCATGTAATTAGACACTTGGGATAAACACGTATGTAAATTTTCACACACATACTGACGCTCACACTCACACACACACACACACACACACACACACACACACACACACACACACACACACACACACACACACACACACACACACACACACACACACACACACACACACACACACACATATACACACACACACACACACACTCTGACGCTCACTCACATTCCCTCAAGCACAAGCACAGAAGCACAAGCACAAACCCACACAAACACATGCCCACACAAACACATGCCCACCCGCCCACCTCACACACAATGCCACTCACAAACAGAAAACTACTCGGTGTAATAACAATAAAGTCCAAAGTTGCTCTCCCATCTTGCTTCGCTAGCCTTGACCGGGAAAAACTTTTACGACAGAGCCATCCATAATTTTCCTCACAACAGCTGGTTTTCGGCAACTGGCTGAAGTGGAGGACAGAAGGTGTGTGTGTGTGTGTGTGTGTGTCTTGGAAGAATTTCTCTTCTGGAAATGTTGTCTTTCTTGGAAGAGTATGTGAAGGTGGAAGTATTTCTTTATTTAGTTTTATTTTGTATCGTTTTTTCAGGGTATATGGTTGTGTGTTTGGGTGAGAAAAGATACGTAGTGATAGAGAAAGAAGAGAAAGAAAAGGAACAAGCTAGATAGTAATTTAATTTCCATTTATTTTTTTGCTTTGTTTACATCTCCATCGTTTTCAGAAGAGCAAATAATCGTACAATTATCTATCTCTTCTCCAATCAAAAATAAAAATCCTACGCAGTATTCCTTAACGAAACCTCAACGTAAAGAAAAAGTTCAAAGAAAAAAAAAAAGAAGAAAAAAGTTTAAAGCGATATTCAGGAGACAAACTTAAACGCCATATAAATATATCCCTTTTGTAACTTTGCCGCCAAAAAGGGGAATGGCGGTTTATGGTTTAATATACGCTTCTCCAACATCACTGTATATGGCTCAGAGTTGTTCCCTAGAATCGTGGAGTCAATGTGTATGGAATTTCTGGAATGCGTGTGAGGCTCTGAGAAAGGAGGAAGGGAGGAAGGGAGGAAAGGATAATGTGTAATATGGAAGCTAAGATAGAAAGGGAGTTATTTTTACACTGGAAGTTACATTTGAGTTCGAAATAGCTTTCTGTGATAGAATACTTCCTGACGTAGATATATGAAACAGTTATTTAAATTAGGTAACAATTCTTAGCATGTAAGTATTCTAAAAAAAAAATAAATAAAATAATAATAATAATAATAATAAATAAATAAAAAGGTAAAAGAAAACAAAAATGGAACACAACCGCGTGTACAAATAAGCAGCACAGAATAACGGTCCAACCAACACGAAAACACGATCAGGTGTTTATTATTCATGGAACGCGTTGTGGACATACATCGCTGCATCGCCTGGATTCGAATCTGTCACCAGGGCTTCATGATTTTTATTGTAGTAACACCCTCATAAAAAGAGACCGAATCTGACAAAATACAAATCCATTTCTTATTGCTCGCTTCCTTTCGTTCCTCATTTTCTCTTCCGTTTTCTTTCTCTCCTGCTCTTTCTTATTCTTTCTCCCTTTCTCTCTATCTATCTATCTCTTTCTCTTTCCCTATATATTTCCCTTTCACTTTGTGTTTGCCTCTCTCTCTCTCTCTCTCTCTCTCTCTCTCTCTCTCTCTCTCTCTCTCTCTCTCTCTCTCTCTCTCTCTCTCTCTCTCTCTCTCTCTCTCTCTCTCTCTCTCTCTCTCTCTCTCTCGCCATTTGCCTACCGAACTGAAAATGTTTTATTACGAAGTTTGTTTTAAGGTACAGGCCAGCCATTGTCCCTATGGTCGGTATGGTTTATTGCGGCGCTGGGCTTTGTGCCAATAAACTCATCAGTGCTCACAAAACTGTCGGCGTGGGAGACTGGTTTAAGAGAGAGAGGGAGAGGGAGAGGGAGGGAGGGAGGGAGGGAGAGGGAGAGAGAGAGAGAGAGAGAGAGAGAGAGAGAGAGAGAGAGAGAGAGAGAGAGAGAGAGAGAGAGAGAGAGAGAGAGAGAGAGAGAGAGAGAGAGAGAATGTAAAAAGAATAAAAAAACACACAAGCTAAATAAAAGAAGTCAGACATAAAGAAAAACACCCAGGGGGGAAAAGAAAAGAAAAAGAAAGACAGAAAGCGAGAGAACAGAAGAAAAACTAACCCGAGACCACCAAAAGACCCGAGAGAACGCGAGCGCCCTCGGTCAGCGATCAGAGAGAACGCAAAGAAGACGCCACAGAACCCTCCCTCCCCCCTCTCCCCTCCCTCATCCCCCTCCCCCCCTTAATCCCTCCCCAAAGCGGCCTTGCGAAGGGACTGAGCGAGCCTAATCTTGACAACTGGTAAATACCGCCTGTCCAGTCAACGGTTATCTTTAAGCTTACCATTAGTCATCTTGTTATCTTAGTTATCTCGCGTTATTATCGATACGAGCCTATGTTATTTTTTTTCTCACTCACTCTCTCATTTTTTTTTCTTCTTCGCGTAGCTTTTAAGACCACTTAGGTAGGTCGGAAGACTACCTGTGTATTATTTTTTTCTCGTTTGGGAAATGCGCTTCTCGTGTTTTCGTTGTTTCGTCGGAATTTTGGCGGCGGCGGAGGTGAATTTTTTTTCCGTTATTTAGTGGTCAGCGGTGCTAGCTTTTCATCTTTCTTTGGACGGCTTAACCTCACATATACATTTTTTTCTTTGCTCGAAAGCTGATTTTTAAAAGATATACGTTTTAGCAATTGGGTTATAACGAAAAGTAACGTCTTTAGGCCTTTTTCAGAACGAGATACACATACAATTAATTTTCTTCCCACTGTCCATTTTGAAAAATCCTACAATCCTACAATCCTCTCTCACAGTTTCTACCAGAAATAAATAACAAAAACAATTAAGAATGAAAAGAAAGGGAAAAATGTTTTGACCCACCCACCTCTCGCCATCCCGTCCATCAAAAAAAGTGAGAAAGTGAAAGAGAGAGAAAAAGGGAGAAAGAGAGAGAGATAAAGGGAGAAAAGGAGAAAGGGAGAGAAAGAAAGAAAGATATATAGAGAGAAAGAGAGAGATAGAAAGAGAAAGAGATAAAGAGAAAGAAAGAGAGAAAGTAAGAAAGAGAGATAATAACCCAGAGAGTTACTCAGGTGTTACCATCCTATTTCTCGGGTTACCTGTTACCTGGCCAGGAATACCAAGATGATACCGAGCCGATACCTAGCTGATGGTGTTGGAGATATGGCCGAGGTGTCATGCGTAAGACCCAGGTATCGGGTGGGGGGAGGGGGAGGGGAGGGGGAGTTCATTTCGTGGGTGTGAGACAGGGGGGGGGGGGTTGAGAGGATTTATAATTTTTTTTTTTTTTTTTTCTTGTTTTTCTTGTCTTATTATGTCTTTCTGTTTGTCTCCCTTTTTGCATTATTTATATATTACATTTTTATTATTTGCTTGTTTTTTCATTTTCTCTCTCTCTCTATCTCTCTCTCTCTCTCTCTCTCTCTCTCTCTCTCTCTCTCTCTCTCTCTCTCTCTCCCTCTCCTCTCTCTCTCTCCCCCTCTCCCTCTCCCTCTCTCCCTCTCCCTCTCCCTCTCTCTCTCCCTCTCCCTCTCCCTCTCTCTCTCCCTCTCCCTCTCCCTCTCCCTCTCCCTCTCCCTCTCCCTCTCCCTCTCTCTCTCCCTCTCCCTCTCCCTCTCTCCCTCTCCCTCTCCCTCTTTCCTATTGTCATTTTCTCTAGTTGTAAGAACTATTTTTGTTTGCATTTTTCCATGTGTCCTACAACCAAAATGTGTTATTTATGAAATTATTTTACCTTAAGGAAAAATAAGAATGTTTTATCCGTTAAATGTGCAATGCGAAAACTTAAGATATAAAAGGAAATTATATAAGACTCAAAGTTTTTATCAGCCTGTCCCATTTTCTTTCGGTAATTACGAGTGATTTTGTAATGTGACTTTTTGATTCGTTCCCGAACTTAAGAAAAAAAAAAAAAAAAAAAAAAAAAAAAAAAAGCGAGGAAAAAAACACGAAAAAAGGTATATGTATTCCTACAAGGTTTGGTCAAAGTTATCCTTAACTCTTGCTATATCCGGAAAGTTTTTTTTTATTATTATTTTGTGCCTTTTCTTGTCTACGTAGAATAAGGGAGAAATGGAAATCATAAAATGTTTTGTTAACGTATATTCTTTCTCTCTCTCTCTCTCTCTCTATCTCTCTCTCTCTCTCTCTCTCTCTCTCTCTCTCTCTCTCTCTCTCTCTCTCTCTCTCTCTCTCTCTCGCTCTCTCTTTCTTTCGTAAAAGGGAGAATCAGAAGATATGTGATATTTCTTCATCGTGTTCTCTCTCTCTTTCTCCTTCGCAGAAAGAGAGAAACGGGAGGAAATTAGAATGTTTTGTTATTGTATATTGTCTCTCCTCCTTCGCGTAAAAGGAAGAAGAGGAGAAATTGCATATATCATTGTTGTTTTCAATATCTCTCTCTCTCTCCTTCGCAAAGAGACAGGGGGAAACTGCACGGTTGCATCTCATAGGTTTGCAATAATACGGAGATGAAGAAAGTTCAAATCGCATTGTCTTGAGATGAAGAGACATGAGGCCACAAGCTGCCCGGAGATAGTAATTGGGTTTTCAACTTTTCATCGAAATCCCGGGAGATTGGGAAGGAGGGGGGGGGAGAGGAGGGAGGATGAGGGAGGATGAGGAAAAGAGGGAGGACGAGGGAGGACGGAGAGGAGGGAAGGAGGGAGGACGGAGGAGGGGAAGGAAGAGGGAGGAAAGACGGGTGAGAGCGAAGGGTTTTTGGTTTTGTCAGTTTGTGGATATGTGTCTCTTTCTGTGCAAGTATGTGTTAATATGTATTTATTTTTCCTATGTGTATGTGTTGTTATTGTTGTTATCCCAATAAGCGAATATTACTTTCTTCTCCCTCCCCTTCTTTCTACTCCACCCTATCTTCTCATTGCCCTACACTTCACTCCCCCATTCGCTTCACCCCCTCTTACGCTCCATCCCCC
>BOPN01002351.1:44713-69713 GCA_017312705.2 Penaeus japonicus | reverse complement strand
CACACACACACACACACACACACACACACACACACACACACACACACACACACACACACACACACACACACACACACACACACATATATATATATGTTTATATATATATATTTTTTTTTCAGCCACTGGTTATATTCTCACTGCCGTCGCCGCCTCTGTGGTCAAGGAAGGTCGGCAATCCTTTGCTTATTGATGTGATTGTTATATTTGTGTTTACTCGGCTCTGGGGTCGCGTAAAGAACAGGGAGGAAGGAGGAAGAGGAGAGGGGGGAAGGGGGAGGGGGAGGGGGGGGAGGAGGAGGGAAGGAGGGGGTCTTTGGATCTTGGAATAACAACTTTTGTCGAAGCGGATTCAGCATTTTTTTCGATATTATATGGCTGGAATTGTGGTTGTGCGGTTGTTTGCATAAACATGTGTTTCTTTGTATGAATAGCAAGGAGGTTAGTGAGTGAGCGAGCGAGCAAGCGAGCAAGTGAGAGAACAGCCACACATAAATAGAAGAATAAGACAAAAAGAATTAGACAAAAGACAACAGCAAAAAACACGAAAATAAGGAAAGACAAACTTTGAGATCTCAGAGAGAGAGAGAAAGAGAGAAAGAGAGAAAGAGAGAGAGAGAGAAAGAGAGAAAGAGAGAAAGAGAGAAAGAGAGAAAGAGAGAAAGAGAGAAAGAGAGAAAGAGAGAAAGAGAGAAAGAGAGAAAGAGAGAAAGAACGACAGAGCGAAAGAGCGAAAGAGCGAAAGAGCGAAAGAGCGAAAGAGCGAAAGAGCGAAAGAGCGAAAGAGCGAAAGAGCGAAAGAGAGAAAGAGAGAAAGAGAGAAAGAGAGAAAGAGAGAAAGAGAGCGAGAGCGAGATTATCTTGATCGCACCCCCGAAATACTTGCCGGGACGCCTGGTAAGCTTGGCTGGAGCTTTTGACAAGTCCCAGCCTTTGATAGGTCTATACACGCCGTCTTGAGAGGTGGAGGTGGAGGTGGAGGTGGAGGTGGAGGTGGAGGTGGAGGTGGAGGTGGAGGTGGAGGTGGAGGTGGAGGTGGAGGTGGAGGTGGAGGTGGAGGTGAATGGGAGTGGACATATAGGAAAGGGAAAGAAAAGAAGATATTAAAGTTTTTACAAAGTCATATCTCATAATTTGCTTGTATCTGTAGATGAGAGAGAGACAGAGAAAAAGAGAAAGAGAAAGAGAAAGAGAAAGAGAAAGAGAGAGAGAAAGAGAAAGAGAAAGAGAAAGAGAAAGAGAAAGAGAAAGAGAAAGATAAAGAGAAAGAGAAAGAGAAAGAGAAAGAGAAAGAGAAAGAGAAAGAGAAAGAGAAAGAGAAAGAGAGAGAGAGAGAGAGAGAGAGAGAGAGAGAGAAGGAGAGAGAGAGTGAGAGAGAGAGCAGAACCTGCGAGATCCTAAGGTCAAAGGAATAATTCCAACAAGTTAAGACATGTCTGAGCCATCATAGAGAATGCCTGGCGAAAAAGAAAGACAGGAGGAGGAGAGGGAAAGAGGGGAGATTAAGGAAAGAAAAAGGAAGATGGGGTTGAAGGAGAGAGGGAGGAGAGGGGAGAAGAGGGGAAGAAAGAGGGAGGAGAGAGGGGGGGAAAGGGGAGACGGGGGAAATTAGAAGAAAAGAGGAGGAAAGGAAGGAGAGAGGAAGAAGAAAAAAAATGGAGACGAGGAATATGAGGAATGAGGAGCGAAGGATGGTAAACTAACCTAACCTAACCTAACCTAACCTAACCTAACCTAACCTAACCTAACCTAACCTAACCTAACCTAACCTAACCTAACCTAACAACGTAGATGAAAACAAGAACGGGAAGGATGAGGAGAGGAGACGAAGGGAGGAGGGGAGGGGAAGGGAAGGGAAGGGAGGGGAGGAGAAGGGAAGGGAAGGGAGGGGAGGAGAAGGGAAGGGAAGGGAGGGGAGGGAGGAGGGGAGGAGAAGGGAGATAAAGCGACCGTTAACGGTGATGCCGGAAGGGGAGCACTCGCGGGGGAAGGAGAGGGCAAGAGAAGAGGAAAGAGAAGATGCCGAGTTAAAGGAGACGGATGAAGGGGGCGGGTGGGCTGGGGGGGAGGGGAGGGGATTAGGGAAGCTAAGAGAGACGTAAGAGAGGGGAGGGAGAAGGTGAATAATGGCAAGGAGTGGAGGAGGAGGAGGAGTAAGAGGAGGGAGAGAGGGAGGGAGGGGCAGGTGACCAGTGCCGAGAGGGAGAGCGTGGGAATGAAGGAGGAAGGAGGGAGAAGGTGTTGGAGAAGTAGAGGGAGAGGGAAGAGGAAAAAGAGAGGGTGAAAATGAGAAAGGGAGAGAAAGGAGGAAAGAGAAAGAGAAGGAGAAGGAGAAGTAGAAAGAGAAAAAACAGAACGCAAGAGAGAGAGAGCGCGAGCGAGGGAATGAAAGCGAAAGAGCGAGCTAAAAAACAACAACAAAGCAACGCGAGACCAAAAGCGAGAGAAAGAGACAGACGGAAAAAGGAAGAGATAAAGGAGATAAAAAGCAACACAAAGATACTAAGGAGACCAGAGGAAGGAGCATCCTCAAAATGGCAAACAACGGACAAGGGAAAGAGGAAGAAACAGGAAGTGTGTGAAAGGGGAAAGAAAGAAAGAAAAAGCATGAAGAGAAAGAGAGAAGAAAGGAGGGGGAGGGGGAGGGGGAGAGAAAAAGAAAGGAGAAAAAAAGGTAAAGTGTATAAGGATGATTGACAGGGAGGGAGAGGGAGAGGGGGAGGGAGGGTAGGAGGGAAGGGAAGATGGCTGGGAGGAAGGGTAGGAGGGAAGGGGAGAGGGGGGAAGGGTAGGAGGGAGGGATATATGGGTGGGGGTGGGAGGGGCAACCGACCGCTGAGGTTCGCGAAAAGGGAAGATGGATAGAAAAGAAATGAACAGTAGACACGGCGAAGGACAGGGATACCGCGAGGGAAAAGAGAGACGGAGGCATGGAGAGAAAAGGGGAAATCTGATATGCGCCCAGCGGGGAGTGGCCGAGAGAGACGCACGCATACGCACACGTACACGTACACGTACATGTACACGTACACGTACACGTACATGTACACGTACATGTACACGTACATGTACACGTACATGTACACGTACACGTTCACGTATACGTACACGTTCACGTATACGTACACATTCACGTTCACACGCACGCACACGCACACGCACACGCACACGCACACGCACACGCACACGCACACGCACACGCATACGCATACGCATACGCATACGCATACGCATACGCACATGTACACGTACACGAACACGTGTACATGTATACTTACGCTTACACTTACACTTACTCATACACACACTCAAAAAATAGAATGGAAAAAAAATGAAAATAACGAACAAGCAAAAACAAGGATAACGAAAATGGCCGAAGACCAACATTGCAAAAATTGCAAGCGAATAATCACCATCAACAATGGAATCATTATGTCGATGCTGTAGCTGCTGAATATATTGAATAATGTTTTTTATTGTTTTTTTTCTTATCATTATCATTGCTATGTATCATTATCATTATCTTTATTAATATCCTTTCATAGTTACCACCACGTATTAGCTTTATTATCTCCGTTTGAAAGATTATCTACCATTTAAAAAAGATACACATTTGCCCTTCGTCAGTGACCTTGTCTGACCCCAGGGCCCGTGTGACCTTGCGGTTTCGACTGGATAAATGTGGCCCTAGGGTCAAATAACTAAACCAAGGCCAGGTTATAAAAAGATACACATATATAGATAGACAGATAGGTATATAAACAGATAGACAGATAAATAAGATAGCTAATTACATCATTAAAGAGATAGTCACTCTACCCCGACACCCGACCCGACCTATACCCGACCCGACGCGTACCCGACCTGACCCGCCAGCCAATTACGTAGTCTCGTAGCGCACCCGTTGTAACCTCGCTCCTTCTTCGTGGCATCTCCATTTGCCACTTAAGGGAACGATTTATGTGTTTCTCCGGCGGTTTGTACGCTATACCGCATGCGGCTTTCGTAACCGTGGCGGTGTGGGGGTTGCGGGATTGAGGTGAGGGGTGGGGGGGGGGGGTGCGGGATTGAGGTGAGGGGTGAGGGGAAGGGGGGTGAGGGGGGGGTCAACGCAAGGGGTGGCTGTATCTCCCGTGACCCGTTGTTTGTTTTGTTTTGTTTATTTGTTTCTTTGTGTGGGTGTGTGTCTGTTCGTTTGTTCGTCTGTCTGTCTGTTCAACTGTCTCTCAATCTGACCGTCTATCTGTATAATTTGTGTCTACCCGTCCTTCAGTGTCTCCTAGATCTGTCGAGCTGTCTATCTGTGTATCTCTCCGTTACTCTATCTATCTATCTATCTGCCCGTCCATTTGTCTGGCTGTCGGAATTTAGGCCGAGAATCCTTTTCGTTTCTCTCCCCCCCTACCTTTCCAGACGTCGGGTGAGCGTGTGAATTGTCCGTTCGTGACACGTACGACAGGGGGTGACAGGGCTGTTTGTTTTAGCTGTCATGGGAGGGTGGGGTGGGAAGGGGAGGAGGAGAGGGGAGGAGGAGAGGGGAGAGAGTTAGACGGTAAGGTAAGGGGGAGAGGAGGAAAGGATGGATGGGAGAGAAGAGGGGAAGAAGAAAGAGATAGAGAGGGAGAAAGAGGCAGGAAAAGATGAGAGTGGAAATGATAAGTGAAGGGGATAAAGAGGGAGAAGAAGAGGAAAAAAAGGGAAAGGATATATGAGAGCAAGAAGAAGAAGAAGGAAGAAGAGAAAATTAATAAGACCAGAAGATGAGAGCAAGAGAGAGTAGGAAGAGTTGAAAATCGAGAGTAAGAAAGAGAGAGAGGGAAGAGGGGAAAATTGAGAAGACAGGGAAGAGAACTTACAGAGCTGACACTGATACACGCGATGAAGTGTGTTGGGGCGAGGGAAGGGGGAGGTGCTAGGGTGAAGGGGAGAGACAAGAGGGGAGGCAAGGAGAGAGGAGAGGCAAGGAGAGAGGGGAGGCGTGAGTGAAGGTGAGATAATGCCCTGTTCCGCGGTCTCTTTCGGTTTCAAGGGACAAGATGTTTGTTTAAGAGGCTTCGAGTGTGTGTGATACACTGGTCCATCTTTAGAGGCTTTTTTTATTACGTAAACAATGTTCTTTTTTAACATCTTTTCGTACTTTTATTTTATTTATTATTTTTTCTTATATATGCCTTTTTTCAAAGACTTGCTAAAGCCGGCGGCGTTGTCAAGTGAGATAAGAAAGATGTCTTTTTTGATAGAAGTTTTCTTGGAAGATGCTGAAAGCTCTTTGCGTTGAGAGTGGGAGAGCGAGAGAGCGAGAGAGCGAGAGACCGAGACTGACAGAGACTGGCAGAGACTGACAGAGACTGGCAGAGACTGACAGAGACTGACAGAGACTGACAGAGACTGACAGAGACTGGCAGAGACTGACAGAGACTGACAGAGACTGACAGAGACTGACAGAGACTGACAGAGACTGACAGAGAGAGACAGAGAGAGACAGAGAGAGACAGAGAGAGACAGAGAGAGACAGAGAGAGACAGAGAGAGACAGAGAGAGACAGAGAGAGACAGAGAGAGACAGAGAGAGACAGAGAGAGACACAGAGAGACTGACAGAGACTGGCAGAGACTGACAGAGACTGACAGAGACTGACAGAGACTGGCAGAGACTGACAGAGACTGACAGAGACTGACAGAGACTGACAGAGACTGACAGAGACTGACAGAGACTGACAGAGACTGACAGAGACTGACAGAGACTGACAGAGACTGACAGAGAGAGACACAGAGACACAGAGAGACACAGAGAGACACAGAGAGACACAGAGAGACAGAGAGAGACACAGAGAGACACAGAGAGACACAGAGAGACACAGAGAGACACAGTGACAGCGAAAGAGAGAGACAGATGCTCACTTCCGGCCATCTCTCTCTCTCTCTCTCTCTCTCCGCGAGGAAGTTGAAAAACGGTTCCCTTCAAAGAATATTTCCAAGGTCCTGGAAGAAGAGTCAGTAGATGCGGAAAGAGTGAGTGAGTGAGTGAGTGAGTGAGTGAGTGAGTGAGTGAGTGAGTGAGTGAGTGAGTGAGTGAGTGAGTGAGTGAGTGAGTGAGTGAGTGAGTATGAGTGAGTCATACAGTCAGTCAGAGAGGAAGAGGAGAGCGTAATAAGAATGGAAAGGCGAAGAGGCGAGGCGAGAAAGAGGAGAAAGAGAGAGAGAGAATAAGAGAGGCAAGAATAACGAAAGGGGAAGCAGTTGACGCAATAACTGCCACGTTTCGAAGTGAGAGGAAGAAAGCCGATGAGTGGAAATTATAAAGGTTAAGCGAGAGAGAAACGGAAAAAGAAGAAGAAGAACGAAAACCGAAAACCGAAAACCGAAAAGGAATATGAAAACGAATACAAAAAAAACGAAAACGAAAATGAAAAAACGAAAACGAGAACGAAAAAAGAACCGTTATCTATTCATCTTCTTTCCCCTCTTTCGTCCTTTCAACTTCCTCTCTTTCCCTCTCCCTTCCACACCCAAGACTCCACTCAGACGCAAAGAAACAAATCAAGATTCTTGCATTGAACCGCCATTGCACATCGCATCGCCGGGAGATCAAACGCCTTTATGCAACGAGGAACTTCACTGCTTCATGTCTCTGAAGTTTTATTTTGTATATGTTTATCTTTTATTATTATTATTATTTTTCTTTATGTTGATAAGTAAAAGGATTGTAAATGGGTGGATGGATGGATGGATGGGTGGGTGGATGGGTGGGTGTTTGGATGGTTGGATGGATGGATGGGTGGATGGGTGGATGGGTGGGTGGGTGGATGGGTGGATGGGTGGGTAGTTAGGTTGTTGGATGGGTGGTTGGTTGGATGGATGGATGGATGGATGGGTGGATGGATGGATGGATGGATGGATGGATGGATGGATGGATGGATGGATGGATGGATGGATGGATGGATGGATGGATGGATGGATAGAAAGATGGATAGAAAGATGGCTTACCTAGAATTATACTAATTAATAAAAACAGACACACACAAAAAAAAACAGATGAACAAACTCTATTTCAAATCACTCTTCTTCCTCTACATCATCGTTCTTAAAGATTTCCTTCCCCTCTTCTCCCCTTTTTCTCTCTCTTTTCCCCTCTCCTTTTCCCCCTCCTCCTGTTCATTACCCTGTTCCCTCATCGCTCTCTGATGGCAGCCAGACAGCAGGCGACGAATCGCTTAGAGGGAAGAAATGTTCGAGTTATTGTTATTCCTTCTTCTTATCTTATTTCTATGATTTGCTGTTCTTCTTCTCCGGTTCATTTTTTTGTTTTCATTTTTTTTGTTATTCTTGTTCTTCTTCGTTAATATTTCATTAGCTTCCTCTTCTTTGTTTTTTTTTGTTTTGTTTTCTTCTTCTTTTTCTCCTTCTTCTACTTCTACTTCTTGTTCTTGTTCTTCCTCTGCTTCTTCTTTTTTCAGTTTTCTTCATCGTCATCATCATCATCATCTTCTTCTTCTTTCTCCTCCTCCTCTTCCTCCTCCTCCTTTTTCTTCCTCTTCTTCTTCATTTACTTCATCATTTTCTTCTTTATCTTCACTATCATCATCCCTGTTTCTTCATCATCCTCTTCCGAATGTTCTCTCCTGAGCCGTTAAAGTTCTCTGTGCTGTTCATGTTGTTCTTCTCGTTTCTGTTGTTGTTGTTCTAAAGATGGCGTCGTATTGTGCTGTTTATTTTAATTTCTTCTTATCTTTCTCCTTCTGATTCTCTTCTTTCACTTCCTCTCTCTCTCTCTCTCTCTCTCTCTCTCTCTCTCTCTCTCTCTCTCTCTCTCTCTCTCTCTCTCTCTCTCTCTCTCTCTCTCTCTCTCTCTCGTGTTGTTTTTGTTAAAAGTTTTTTTTTCTTCTTCTTCATCCCGTAATCCTCATCATCTTTCTGTCTTCCTCCACTTCCTTCTCCTCTTTCTCCAACACCTTCTCCGGTTACTAACGGGTAACGAATTGGTAGTGGAAAGAGGAAGCGAAAAGGGGGGGGGGGGGGAAAGAAGGGCTGTAAGTGAGGGGGGGAAGGGAAATAGGGAGGTGGGTAGGGAAAAGGGGGGTGGGGTGGAGGCAGGACATGAGCATCTTGGTCCTCCTCCTCCATCTTTTACCCTTCCTTCCTACCTCTTTCACTTTTCTCTCACATTCTGTCGTCCTCTTCCTCCTCTTCTTCTTCCTCCCTCCTAATTCCTCCGACCCCTTCCGCTCCTCCCCCTCCTCTTCCCTCCCTCTCCCCCTCTCCTCCCCCCTCCCCCTCGTCCTCCTCCTCCTCCTCTTCTTCCTCCTCCTCCTCCTCCTCCTCCTCCTCCTCCTCTTCCTCTTCCTCTTCCTCCTCCTCCTCCTCCTCCTCCTCCTCTTCCTCTTCCTCCTCCTCCTCATCCTGCTCTTCCCTCCCTCCCTCCTACTCCTCCTCCTCTTCCTCCTCCTACTTCTCCCCCCGTCCCCATCCTCCTCCTAATCCTTCCCCTCCTCCTGGTCGGTTACAGTAAGGAAACAGACAGCCACGCGCGACCGTTGAGGATGCACAGGAAGTGGGGTCATCTGCGCCAAGGTGTGAATGGGGGAAGGAAGAGGAAGACGGAGGATAAAAAAAGGGGTTAAAGAAAAGGATGGGAGGAAAGGGTGTGTGTGTGTGTTTGTATGCAGGGACATACACCTGAATACGAACGGGCGCTCATACGCGCACACACGTGCACAGTCTCTCTCTCTCTCTCTCTCTCTCTCTCTCTCTCTCTCTCTCTCTCTCTCTCACTCTCTCTCTCTCTCTCTCTCTCTCTCTCTCTCTCTCTCTCTCTCTCTCTCTCTCTCTCTCTCTCTCTCTCTCTCTCTCTCTCTCTCTCTCTCTCTCTCTCTCTCTCTCTCTCTCTCTCTCTCTCTCTCTCTCTCTCTCTCTCTCTCTCTCTCTCTCTCTCTCTCTCACTCTCTCTCACTCTCTCACTCTCCTTGTGGCTTAACGACTTTGACCCTCCAGCTACCATCTACCTCCCCCCCCCTTCTTCTCATTTCCCCTCAACCCCCTACCCATCCCCCATCCCCCGCCCTCTAATTACTGCCCCTTAAAGTGTGTCTCTTCTAATTATTCACGTGCCTCCGCTGCCGAGTGTACGCTACTGGCTCCCTCTGGCTCCTTCTGGCGGCTCCTTCTGGCTCTCTCTGTTTTTTATCTGGCTTTGTATCTCACTTTTTTATATCATCATGTTTATACACACAAACACAAACACACACACACACACACACACACACACACACACACACACACACACACACACACACACACACACACACACACACACACACACACACACACACACACGCACGCACGCACGCACACGCACACACACACACACATTTTCTGTTATGTTACCCTAAGAGACCTATAACGTTGGATTTTTTTTTATTTGATATATATTTTTTTACTCTAGTCATTATAATTAGTATCAATATTCCCTTTATCATATCATTATCATCAATTTTATTTTATCAAGACTCCCTCATTCTTCTAATCATCCTTTTTCTTCAATAGCTATTCCCACCACGTGTCCTCACTCCCCTTCCCTACCCTACCCTACCCCCCCCCCCTTCTTTTCTCTCCCCCCCCCCCCCCCATATTCCGCCCCCTTCCGCCAGATGACTTGGCATCTGGTTGTTTCCCGTCCCCTCTTTCTCTCTCCTTTGTTTCTTGGATTATTTCTTTACTCTTTGTTGTCTCCCTTTCTGTTTTCGAGAGGAAGAGAGGAAGAAAGGAAGAGAGGAAGAGGGAAGAGAGGAAGAGGGAAGAGAGGAAGAGGGAAGAGAGGAAGAAGGAAGGAGAGAAGGAGAGAGGGAGAGAAGGAGAGAAGGAGAGAAGGAGAGAGAAAGAGAGAAAGAGAGAGAGAAAAAAAGAGAAAAGAGAGGAAAGAGAGGAAAGAGAGAAAAGACAAAGAAAAGAGAGAGAAAATAGAGAGAAAAGAGAGAAAAAGGAGAATGAGCAAACCCACAGAAAAATAGCCTTAATAGGCTAGTTAACCGCAAAGCGCCAGCCAGCGTCGTCAGGCTGACCTATGCCGGTCGGGGGTCAAGGGTCATATTACATCGTCCCCTCCCTTCCGTGACCTTATTTTTTCTGTGGATTTTTTATGACCTTTCGCTAATATATATGAAGTCGTAAATCTTCGCGTACATATATTTTTATCCTTAATGGGTTCATTTTAAAGATTAATGGTATTAACGTGTGAATTGGTTTCGTTATTTTATTATTGTTGTTATTATATATTTTAATTCATCTGTGTTATTGTTATAAACTATCAGTATTGTTATTGTTGTAGTTCTTGGTTTTGCCATTATGATTATCAATTAACTTATTTTTTGCCATCTTTTTCTCTCGATACAATATATTATGTTGTTGTTCTTCATAAATGAGTAATTTGTCTTTTTCATGGGAATTATATTTAGATTTCACTAACAAACGATTTTCTCTTTGTTGCAGGTCAGCTCAAGCTAGCAGTGTACGAGAATTACGGCCTTCTTACCATACACAGTAAGTGCGATATTTGCTTGTACGTTTGTGACATGTAAAAGAGGCGAATGAATATATATATATATATATATATATATATATATATATATATATATATATATATATATATATATATATAATGGAAGTTCTTTCATTTGAATAAAAGCGAATAATGGAAAAATAAATATAAATTCAACGATGAGATAGCTAAAAAGGCAATGATGAACTGATTTAGATAATTTAGAGAAGTCATCCCCCCACCGAAAAAATGTATATACATACATACATACATATATATATATATATATATATATATATATATATATATATCAAACAATGAAAGTCACAACCAAAATTATCCCTCACTCCTAAAAAAAGAGATAGACAAGAAATAGATAATACTTAAACTCGGATTAATATCAAATAATTTCTCGCTTGGTATTTACGATGGTCTCTGCTTCCGCGTGTGACGTTTCTAAGTAATATTTCAGGTGATGTTTGCAAATGCCAGACTGCAACTCATCACCTTCTTCCCTCCCCCCCATCTCCCCCCCCCTCCTAGAAATAATTTTGTGTATTTTCTCTCATTCCTTCTCTTCTCTTCCAGTTATCGAGGCAAGGAAGTTAAAGTCACGGTATTCTAGTGTGTGTAACCCGTACGTGAAGGTGAGTGCATTCTTTCTGTTTTTTATGGTATATAAATACATAGGAAAGTGAATGTATTGGTATTAATGAGTGGAATATGAAATATGGTGGGAAATGTTGACAATGAAAAGCTTTGTGTCAATATGTTTTTTGTTTTTTTCTCTCGATATAATCACCTTCATCATTCTCATAAACAAGTCATGTTGTTTACATCATCATTATTCTCATATTGTTATCACAGTTTCTCTCTCTCTCTCTCCTTTCCCTCTCCCTTTCTCTCTCTCCTTCTCCGTCTCCGTCTCCGTCTCCCCCTCCCTCTCTTCTCTCTCTCTATCTCCCTCTCTCCTCTCTCTATCTCTCCCTCTCTCCCCATTTTTTACCATTTTCTCTCTCGTTATCTTCCTCCTTGCCATCCGACCCCGACACGTTGAAAACACGTAATCCCGCGTCTCACATTTATAACATGATCTGACACGTTGTAAATCACTGCCGGGAAGTCACGTGACGAAGCGAGTCTTTCCGGGTCGTTTATCATGGCTAGGGGGGAGGGGGAGGGAGGGGGGTGTAGGGTTGGATTAGATGGATGGAGATTATTAGTGTTGTTATTGTTATTTATGTGCTTGAGTGATTCTTCCATTCTCACCACAGTCCCTCTCATCTTTGTCATCATCATCATCATCATCATCATCATCATCATCATCATCACCACCACCATCACTACTACCACGACCACGACCACCATCACTACTACCACGACCACCACCACCATCACTACTACCACGACCACCACCACCATCACTACTACCACGACCACCACCACCATCACTACTACCACCACCACCACCACCACCACCACCCCAATACTGACCCCCCCCCCCCCCCCCAGATCTCCCTGGTGCCGGACTGCGTCGAGAGAACCTTCTGCCGAACTCCCCTGATCCGGGCGACCAACAGTCCGAATTTCGACCAGAAGTTCAGCTTCGACTTTCTACCCGAGGACCTGGATAAGCGGCTCCTGATCTCGGTGTGGAGTCGAGATACCCTCAGGAAGTGAGTTTGGTTGACTGGGGGGGGGGGGTGAGGAGGGGGGGTTGAATTTGGTTGATGGGAGGGAGTGGGGTGGGGGGTTTTGGTTGGGTAGGAGTGGGTTACAGGGAGAAGGGAAGGGGGAGGGGGGTTTTAGTTGGGTTGAATGTGGTTGAGTTGGGGGTGTTGTATGCTTGAATTGGGAGGTTGGGCGAATGGTATGATTTGGTTGTTTAGGTGGCATGGCATAAGGTTGGGTGGGGGATATTGGTTGCAGTGGTTCGAATGGTTGACTAGTTTTTTGAGTTGAGATGACGTATTGGCCGGAGTGGTAGAGATATGAGTCTTTTTTTTTGAATGGTTGTTTGTATGAATAAGCGTGTTAACTAATTACGACAGTCGTTTAAACGAAACGATAACTCGATATGGGCATTTATGATCGTTGACTGTTTGCAATCGTTGACTGGTTGTTCGTATACATCTTTCTCAACATTCTGAGATATTCACCTTCTTTTCGCACTCCACCACGACGTTCATTTCCTTTTCCATCTGTCATTGGAAATAAAATGAAGGCATGGATGGCTTACAAAGGAAGTTTCATTAACGTCTGAAAGCAAAGGCGATTTATCTGATATATTTTATCTGCTTCTGAAGCGAATGTGAGAAGGTCTTGGAGTTACGTATGTTAATCATCTATGAGGATTAAAGCAGAGAGAGAAAGAGAAGGAGAAAGAGAAAAAAGAGAAAGAGAGAAATAGAAAAAGTGTAAAAGAAAAAGTGAGAGTAAGAAAAATAGAGAAAGAGAAAGAGATAAAAAGAGAAAAGTAAGAGAGTAAGAAAGTAAGAGAGTAAAAGAGTAAAAGAGTAAAAGAGTAAAAGAGTAAGAGAGATAGAGAGATAGAGAGATAGAGAGATAGAGAGATAGAGAGATAGAGAGATAGAGAGATAGAGAGATAGAGAGATTGAGAGATTGAGAGATTGAGAGATTGAGAGATTGAGAGATTGAGAGATTGAGAGATTGAGAGATTGAGAGATTGAGAGATTGAGAAATAGAGAGATAGACAGAGAGATAGAGAGATAGAGAGATAGAGAGATGGAGATTTAAAATGAATATAAAGAGAGAAAGAGAAAGAGAATAGAAAAATACAAGAAAGAGAGAGAAAGAGAAAGAGAACAGAAAGAATAGAAAGAGAGAAAGAGTGAGAGTGAGAAGGAGAGTGAGAGTGAAAGTGAGAGAAACAAAGAGAGAGAGAGAGAGAGATATCATGCATTTGTGTGTGTTCTTAGGGTATATACGTACATGGATAGTCAATGTCATTAAGTCGATTAATGTAAATGATAGATTATATTCAAGAGAAAAATAATTATCAATTTTGATATAAATATTCATGTTTAAACTAGTAACTTCCAGGTCATTTTTTTTTAGAACATTAACTATTTAATGAATATATTACTCTCATACATTGGAACACTCGAATGTTATACTGACCTGACCTGACCTCTGAACTAATCCTTTATCTCTCTTGTCCTTCAGAAGGAGCGAATTCCTTGGCTGCATGTCCTTCAGTGTTGCCCATATATCCAATAAGGTAAGGAAAACAGTGTTACTTTTTTGAAAATCCTTTTTTTTATATCGCTTTAGAGAAATCCATTGAGGTAAGAACTCCGTTTTTGTCAAAGAAAATGGAAATTATGGATAAGGTTATAGTATCGTTGTGGTGTGTACTTATTGGACGAAAAAAAAGGAAAAAAGGAAGTGTGATAGGAGAAGGAAAAGAAGAAAAGAGGAAGAGAAGATGCAAGGGAAGGGGAGAGTAAGAATTTTTCTCATTATTGTTAAGGAAATAGTGATTATTGTTCATAACTAAAATGCTCACGATATTAGAACAGCGTTATTTCAACCTCGGTATGTTATCCTACACTCTTACGTTTATAGAAAAATAACAACATAACACAACATAACACAACAGACACAGATAACGCACTCATCCAATACCCTTACACAACACACACTTATAAAGTGTACTCAGACAACCCACTTATACAAACCCACTCACACAAACCCACAGACACAAACACTCTCACACAAACCCACTTATACAAACCCACTCACACCAACCCACAGACACAGACACTCACACTACACTAAACCCACTCACATAACCCCCCCCCCTCCCCCCCACACACCCAAACACACAAAAACACACCACAACGCACTCCCACACCCCATCCAAAGACAGAACTCGCAAAACACACCACAAAAACACAAACCCAACCCCAACGACAAATAAAAAAAAGAAAAGAAAAGAAAGGGTACAGTCACCCCAAAACCCCAGACTTCATTAACGGGTATCTGGAAAACCCGAAACTCGAAAAAGATACTCGAGTGGAAAACGGCCCCCTGTAACGACTTTCTCCTTGCTGGTACGAAGGTAATGTGTCCCTAGGTCGTTGTTGAGAGTTTGGGGAGAGAGAGGGAGAGAGGGGGAGGGGGAGGGGGAGGGAGAGGAAGAGGGAGAGGATGAGGGAGAGGGAGAGGGAGAGGGAGAGGGAGAGGGAGAGGGAGAGGGAGAGGGAGAGAGATAGTGAGAGAAGGGATTTAGAGGAAGAAAAAGCAAGAGAGAGATAAAGAGGGAGAAAGAGAAAAAGAGGAAGAGAAAGAGAAAGATAGAGAAAAAAAACTCGCAAAAAAACGAACAAAAAGCATAACATCAATGACAAAAAAAAAAAAAAAAAAAAAAAAAAAAAAAAAACAATCTCGATTTCACGTTCAAAGTGTCACTCACAATGTCGTCGCCTTTCACTTTGAGACAATTCACTTTATTGTTCGCAAATTACGCCTTCGCAAAATTGCAACCCCGTCCTTTCAACTCGCAATTGACCTTGGTGAAAAAAGAAAAAGAAAAAGAAAAAAAAAAATATATATTTTCTTCAATTGCATTATTCATATCTTCCTTTAAATATATCGCGCCTCTCTCTCTCTCTCTCTCTCTCTCTCTCTCTCTCTCTCTCTCTCTCTCTCTCTCTCTCTCTCTCTCTCTCTCTCTCTCTCTCTCTTAGTTAACAATAACAATAAAAGACTCACCGATACATCTCCGACAATCGGAATAAGGGGGGAGGGATGGAGGGGAGTGAGAAGGAGGGGGGGAGGGAGGGGAGGGAGATTCCCACAAGCCTAGGAATGCGATAGAAAGAGATTGATTTTCTGCAGTGGCATTCTGTGTTTGCAAGGCCGTCGTCGTAGCCGCTGGACCCGCATAGAAAACGGAGACTATGGTAGATCCGTTTTCTTTCACGTCTGTATGTTTTTTTTTCTTTCTCTCTCTCTCTCTCTCTCTCTCTCTCGATCCTCCTTCACTCGATGGCGCTTAATGTCTGAGTTGATGGGCCTTTTTGATCATGCTTTCGTACTTATTTGATGTTTTTTTTACGTGAGTGGGGAGGGGGTGGATCGTACATGTTTTTTTTTTTTTTGATAAATGGTTAGCGATATTACAAGAGTATAAAGTTTCTCTCGGTTGGAAAAATATATACATATATTTGTGCAACGAGAGATCAAAAGTTAATAATCAGAAAAAGTATATAAGCCACTGTGACGACGCAGCGCCAGTGACGTTCGAGTGAAGCTCAAACCAAAGCCAAAGCCACGAGCGAGGATACGGAGACCGACATCTCCGGCGAGGCAAGAGTAACCAGCAGCTTCCTCCGCAGTCAAGCCTCGGCCGGCACCTAGTGAACATTGGAGTGCGCGTCCCGTAGACTTTTGTCCCTCCAAGTGGACTTCTGAACTAACAACAGACTCTTAGAAAAACTAGTGTGTTCATATGGATAAAAGTTCCTGTTACGTGTTTAGTATTGTAGATGAATTTATCTACGAAGGAGCGTTATTTGTAGAAGAGATTTATGACGAAGGAAGATTTTAAATTGAAAACTGTAGCGGTTTTCACGTGAGCTGAATATTTATTGTCTAACATGACAGTACTCGTCCAAGATGCTAAGAGATTCTAGAGAGATTCTAGAAGTCCAGCATAAACTCTAAACCGTTGAATACGCCAGGATATAAAATCAGCCTCCTTTGTACTTAGAAAAAAAAGAGCAACAACAACAAATCATATACCTGTACCCACTCTGTATCCCTCTCTTAAAAGATATCATAAACAAACAAACAAACAGAGCCCCCTATTCCCTTCGGAAAAAGTGATAATTGCGTCACTAAAAACAAAAGAAAAAAAGAACCGAAAAAAATGAATAAACTTTCTCCTTAAAGTTATCTTATCGTGGCCAAAAAAGGAAAGAGAAAATTGTAAACATAGAAATTAAAAAAAGGGGAAAACTTTTTATCAAGAGTTTCGCAAGGCCGATAACGTTCCATCAAAGAGGCATCAGAGGGGCGGTGGTCCCCTCTCTACGCCCTCACGCCCACACGCCCACTCTCTGATTCCGTCTATTTACACATAACCACGTCATCGTCTATTACTATATTATCCCATCTATTCTCCAAACTCTATCCTCGGTTCAGTCTGGTTATGTAAGATACCCATTATCATCATCTACTTCCTTTTACCTCCCATTTGGAAACCTCAAGATGATGACAACAACGTCGATGAAGATGATGGAAAAGATTAGATGGAAATGATGATGACGATAACGATGACGATGACGAAGACGGGGAGGACGACGACGACGAAGAGAGATTGAAAAGGGGGTGTGGGTCATGTGGAACGCGAAGGAAATCACCTGAAGATCTCATTTCCGGGGATTCCCCAATATCCCCTCCCCCCTCTTCCTCCCTTCCTCTACCCCCTACCCCGAGGCCTCAACCGCCGCTCTCTTACTCCATCTCTTCTTGTACTTCCCCCTCCCCCTTCCCCTTCCCCCTACCTCCTCCTCCTCCTCCTCCAAGATGCCTTGTGACGTTAGATGGCGAGAAGGAGGACATGGTATACTCTATGGGAGTTCTGAGATGGATTCTTGAGTACTGAGACCTTTGTGAGGAAGCCATAGAAAGAATTTTCTTTTTTGTTTCTTATATTTATGCTTTTATTCATTATTTTCCTTTGGTCTTCTTAGGATTCCCGTTTTATTAGATTGGGTTTTACTTTTCTGATCTAATTTTCTCTGTCTATCTGTCTGTCTCTGTCTGTCTCTCTCTCTCTCTCTCTCTCTCTCTCTCTCTCTCTCTCTCTCTCTCTCTCTCTCTCTCTCTCTCTCTCTCTCTCTCTCTCTTTCCCTTTCCCTTTCCCTCCCTCCCTCTCCCTCCCTTCCTTCTTCCTTTTCGAACACTCGCCTCAATCTAAACACTTTTATATTTTATAAATCGTTCACACATCTTAATCTTTCTCTCTCCCCCTAAAAAAAACTCCCCCTCTTATAGTGTTTCATCTTTTTTTCTCCCAATTCCCCATCATTTATTCAGTCCCTCTCTCCTTCCCCCTTTCGGCAATATCTGTCGCCTTCCCTTATCCTCAACTTCCCCTCCCTGAGTCTCCTCTCCACTGAACTTTCACTGGGCTGAAATGTTTCTTACGTCTTCTAAGACTTAAAAAACGACCACTTGTATGTCTCGTCTTATATGTTTTGAATAAGTCTCGTGCGTTTTAGATATCCTATACGTTTTCTTTTCCTACGTCATAAACGTCGTGTACGTACACTTGGTCATAAGGACGTCCTGTTCGTCTAGTCTTAAACGTTTAAATAAGTCTTGAAACTCGCCGCGAGTACATACGGATTCCCACCCCACAAAGATCAAAGATCTTATAAGGATTAAGAAGAGAGGAGAGAGAAGGGAAACAGAGAGATAAGAAGAAAAGAGGAAAAGGTGAAGAGAGAAGTTGGAAGGAAGAAAGAAGGAAGGAATAAGGAAAAGGAAGGAAGGAAGGAAGGAAAAGGGAGCAGAGAGAGGGTGGAGAGACAACAGGGGAGGATTTGAAGAAGGTGCCATCCTGAGTGAAGACTTTGACACCCTGCAAGACTTCTGAATCGCCTTTATAATCACCTCTACAGCCACTTTGCACAGAGGTCATAATCCCGTGTCATAGAACGAGAGCCTCCTATTCTGTCCCTCTCAGTTTCTCAGCATTTTCGGGAGCGACTTTCGTAAGATGATTGCAGCTTGAGGAGGAGGGGAGAGAGAGAAAAAAAAAGAAAGAAAGAGTGAGATAAAGAGGACCCGAAGGAAAAAGGAAGAGGAAAGAGAGGTGAAGACAGACTCTTAAGAAGCTTCTTCACCAGCTACAGAAATTAATTGATCTCGATTCGGTGACGGGAACTCGCAAGGAACATCCACAAGGAATAAGGACGAAATCTCCTAGACGGGAAAGAGAGAGAGAGAAAAAAACAACAACAAACGAATCAATAAGTAAAAGTCAATGAAATGTTCTCTTCGGAGGGGAGAACGGAAGAAAAGCTTATCAATTTAAAGAAAAGAGAAGAAAAGATAAGAGAAATAAATAAAAACTAAGACAAAATAGAAGTCCTTTCGATATATATTCGAGGGAGAAATAAACGAAACAAACCCGTTTTCCACATCGGCCAATCTTCCAAAAGGTTTCGCGAATAGCATTCTATGGAGGAAAGGGTCTCTTAAAATCCAGAGCGACACGTGTTCAGGCTCACAAAATAAACAACGGAATCCTGGCGCTCTAAAAATAAGAAAAAAGAGAGAAAACATGGATAGAATCGCAGGAATATATACAGAGGTAAGTCCGCTTTATTTATTTTCTATTCTCCTACTCTTCCTGCTTCCCTCTTCCTCTTACCTTCCCCTTCTCATCTCCCTCCCTCCACCTCTCCCTCTCGTCTTTTATTCCCCTCTCCATCTCACTCTCTCTTCCCCTCTCCATCTCACCTTCTTTTCCCCTCTCCATCTCACCGGTCTTCCCCCTCTCTATCTCACCTTCTTTTCCCCTCTCTATCTCACCTTCTTTTCCCCTCTCCATCTCACCTTCTCTTCCTCTCTCCCTCTCACCCTCCCTCCTTGTCTTCCTCTCTAGGTCTACGTAACAATGACTGGCTGAAGTGATAATTTCTACACATTCTAGATATGAGTTATGTATCATATCGCGTGTCGTAACAATAGGTCTAAGAGACACTGATAGCCGTACCTTCATATTTATTACATTGTAGATTTCATATAAAGACACACACACACACACACACACACACACACACACACACACACACACACACACACACACACACACACACACACACACACACACACACACACACACACACACACATATATACCTCCATAATATATATATATATATATATATATATATATATATATATATATATATATATATATATATATATATATATACATACACACACACACACACACACACACACACACACACACACACACACACACACACACACACACACACACACACACACACACACACACACACACATATATATATATATTGTATTGGGCTCCAGCGACAGCAATGGAAATAAGAACTGCAAAGGGAAGTGACACTTCAGCCAGACCTGAATGTTCTTTTTCGGAACCCAATGTTGACACTTGTCTTTTGTCTGCCATTTCATGTCACAGGAATTGTGTGAGTGAGAGAGATGAATAGGTCAAAAAAGACTTTCACTTCAGCCATGCTAGGTCAGGTCAGCTGTCGTTATGTTGTGTACATTTTACGTATATATTTTTCTCTCTATCTCTCGAGGTTCACTGAGTTTGGATTTTTGTAATTTCAAAATCGCCAACTGCAGGGATATCATTCTTAAAACAATTAATATAAAGTAACGTAGATAAACACGCAATAAGGATACTAGTAATAATGATAATGATGATAATAATAGAATAAATTAATGATAACCATAACTATAATAATCAAAGAGAAGTCTAAAAACTCCCTTTTAACGCAGACGTTCTTAATGCACCTTGCGTGTCCAGTAACCACCGTCTTGAGAGAAGAAAGATACATGGCGGAGCGAGAGATAAAACTGAGCCAAGTCGAGGTGCGCGCTAAGAGAAAGAGTAAGAGTAAGATATAAAGAGAAAGAGTAAGATATAAAGAGAAAGAGTAAGATATAAAGAGAAAGAGAGAGAAAGAGAAAGAATATTTTATAATTGTTGTTATTACTTCTTCTTAGTAACGATATTTATGTATATAAACGCGTACATACCTATCTATCAATCTACTTATCTATCTATCTATCTATCAAAATATCTATCTATCTATCTCGTCGTCCCCATTGACTCCGACCGGCGCCTATTGCTTCATATCCGACCGCTGGCTCCTGACCGAATAGTGATTTGCATCTCATTTGCATATAGTACGACTGCGAGCGGGAGGCGATTCTCTACGTCTCTTTCGGCGGCGGAAACGGGGGAATCACTCGAGGGGAAACTTGTCATGTGAGGTTTTCGGGTTTCACAGAAAGGGGAGCGCGTTGCTTACGCGGTGCGGACGAAACGTATATTGAGGCACACTCAGATATATGCGTACATGCCCATAAACGAGAGCGCGCACACGCACACAGACATACACACACACGCACACAAATAAACAAACAAACAAACAAACAAACCTTTTACACAAACACGATCAAGATAAGGATCAATATTCTATGAAGAGTGAAAAGCAGAGCGCTCTTATGGTATCTGTGAAAGTGCCACATACCCGTGTAAACATCTGGAAAAATACCATGTGTACGTGCATGTGCGTATAAACGTGCACATGTAGGAGGTCATAGTTCAATACATCAATAAACCTAAACGAGAATGGAGAGGGAGGGAGGGGAGAAGGGGGAGAAGGGGGAGGGGAGAGATGGAGAGACGAAGGGGGAAGGGTGAAGGAAGGGGAATAGGGGAGGGAGGAAGGGAAGAAGAGTGGAGAGGGAGAAAGAAAAAGGAATGAAACGGGGGATGGGAAGGAAGAAGGAGAGGGAAAGGAAAGGGGAAGAAGAGGGAAATGGAATCATGAAGGAACGGGGAAAGAGAAGGGGAGAAGAATGGTAGGGGAAGGGATGGAAGGCGAGGGAAAGAAAGGGGGACGGAAAGCGGGAAGGAGGGGAAGGGAGAAGGTGTAGGGAAGAGGAGGAGGAGGAAATGGGAAGGAAGGAGAAGAAAACTGGATTTGGGAGGGAGGGAAGGATGGGGTGGAGGTGAGAAGGGGGGGAGGGGAGGGGGCAAGTGGGCTTACTTACCTGTCGGAGGCCGCGGCGGCATGCCAGACTGAGGGGCTTCTCTCAGGTGCCAAGACGTCATTATTACAAGTCCTCAGTCACAACGTCCATGTCTATTAAAGTCTCATGAATAACATCAAATTCCCATGAAATCCGAGAGGAAAGAGAACAAAAAATAATGAAAAAAAAATGTCTACCGCAGTCAGAACAAGAACAGAAAACGAGACACGCGAAACACGCCTTCTTCATGTTTTAATTAACGTGTTAGATGCAGGTCGTGAGTGGCACCCTCTGGCACTCCTCGCTGATCCTGTCACCTCTTCCCACCCCCCTACCTTCACCTCCCTCCCCCACTACCCCCAGTACCCCCACCCCCCCTCACGCAGGTGTGACAAGCCCCCCTCCCCCCTTTCTCCCGTGTTTCTGTGGCTGCATTCAACCTCCTCATCAACAAGTCGGAATGTATTCGACGCATAAATGCTCTTTCTGTGGTGAGGTTATGAGTGTTTTTGGTATATTTGTGAGGTTTAATGTCTCTTATTTATGTTTTGATTTACCTTTTTTTGTTGGAGGGGGGGGGTCAGGGGAAGTGGGTGAAGGAGAGGGTGAAGAAGAGAGGGAAGAAAGAAAGGGTGAGGAGTAAGGGCGAAGAGAAGAGGGGGAGAAAAAGGCTGAACTAGAATTTCACACAAAATACACGCAAAAAGGCACAGTTATACACGTGTCTGTCACAAATCATCAGTATCTGAAAGTGTAGATATAGTAGATAAAAATGGCATATGTACAGGGAGAAGAAGAGAAAGAGGGAGATGGGGTGGAGAGGGAGAAGGGGGATAGAGAGAGGAGAAGGGGGATAGAGAGAGAAGTGGGATAGAGAGAGGAGAAGGGGGGTAGAGAGAGGAGAAGGGAGATAGGGAGAGGGAGAAGGAGAGGGAAGAGGAAAGAGGGGAGAGGGAGAGTGGGTGGAGAAGGGGTGGAGAAGTGGGGGTGGTAGGGAGGCACAGAGGGAGAGAACCGTGCGGGCAAGGGAGGTCGTGCTAGCCAGCCGTAGTGTTAGCGTGGGCGACCTCGCGGCTATACATCTTTGTGTGGCCTCTCACTCACCCTCAATTATTTTATTTTTTATTTTTCTTCCTTTCTTTATTCCCATTCCCATTCTTGCCGTTATCGGTGAAACAAGCAAACGGCAGTGCGATCTCCGAAGGTATAGTTAATTTTAATGTATTTAATGAGAACAAGGCGAAGGTTATCATCACCTTAGTTTTGTGTTCAATAGTCTGGCGTCTAGTTCTCCCCGGTGTGTGTTGTGTTATTGTGTTATTTGAAGAACAGATGGACGTAGAGACACATAGACTCAAACACAATAGATGAAATTGAACGAAGAGAGACTGTCAAGTACGTTCATTTATAAGAAAAACAAAGAAAGAAACAAAAATCAATGGACTGCATGAAATGGTTTTAGCCGCAAAGTGTGAGGAAAAGTGGGCATACGACAGTAACAACTTAATAGCAAGGTTTGAAGGTAATGTCGGTGTGTTATCTGTTGCTGGTGGTGTTTTTTTTCTCTCTCTCTCTTTCTCTCTTTCTCTATTTCTCTATTTCTCTATTTCTCTATTTCTCTCTCTCTCTCTCTCTCTATCGATTTCTATTTCTGTTTTCTCCCTCCCCTCCCCTCCCCTCCCCCCCCCCTCCCTCCCTCCTCCCTCCCTCCTCCCGTTTATTTATGATCACGGTTACAGAGAGAAAAAACAAAAAACAAAAAAAAACTGCACATTGGCAAGGCAATGTGTCTGCATTCCAAACTGTTATCGGATCCATCTTGCGGATACGTATCTTTGTATCACCTGCGGCTAACGTATCCAAACCCGGTGCGCTGAGCATACATTTTTATTTCTTTTATTTTTTTTCGTAAATGAGCGTTCATTTTCGTCTGTACGTAGAATCAGATATACAGAAACAGACAGTCTGTCTATCTGTCTGTCTCTGTTAATCAGTCAGTCAGTCAGCCAGTCAGTCAGTCAGTCAGTCAGTCAGTCAGTCAGTCAGTCAGTCAGCCAGTCAGTCAGTCAGTCAGTCAGTCAGTCAGTCAGTCAGTCAGTCAGTCAGTCATCAGCCAGTCAGTTAGTCAGTCATCAGTCAGTCAGTCAGTCAGTCAGTCAGCCAGTCAGTCAGCCAGTCAGTCATCAGTCAACCAGCCAGCCAGTCAGTCAGCCAGTCAGTAAGCCAGTCAGTCATCAGTCAGCCAGCCAGCTAGCCAGCCAGCCAGTCAGTCAGAGAGGCAAACATACTGACGCACAAACACATAAAGTAAACATCATTATCATCGTTATCATTAAGAGGATGATTATTATTATCACAAACCGACAATCAGTGACAATTAGTAATGTAATTAGAGTAGTCGGGAGGGGGGAGGGGGAGGGGGAGGGAGGAGAGAGCGCGGGAGGACCAGATGCCACTAATGATGAAGGAAGAGGGAGAGGGGAGAAGGAGAGGGGAGAGGAGAGGGGTAGAGGAGAGAGGAAGAGGAGAGAGGAAGATGAGAGGGGGGGGGGAGAGGGGAGAGGAAAGACCGAAGAGGGGAGAGGGATAGTAAGAATAAGAGGAGGAAAAGAAGGGGTAGAGAGAGAGAGAGAGAGAGGAAGAGAAAAAGAAAGAGAGAAAGAGAAATACAAAGACAAACAGGAAAACAAATGGATAGTTAGAGAAATAAAAAGGGAGAAAGACAGAAGAAGAACCACAGGGGAAGAAATAGAGAAAGAGATAACAACACAGAAAACTGAATAGAAGCAGACACAAAGAAATAACAACCTGGAAAGGCAAAGGGTTACGCAACAAAATATCGAATTTCCATCTATTCCACGAACTTGATATCGCCCCCTTCGGTTCTCATTTCGATTTGCATTATCTATTACCCCCCCCCCCCCCATCCCTTGTCCCCCTACGCCCCAACCTCGACCCCGGCTAACCGCTTCAAGACCCCTTTCCTCCTTCTCTTTATATCTCCCTGTCTTCCTTCCCCCTTTTCTCTCTCTCTCTCTCTCTCTCTCTTTCTTTCTCTCTCTCTCAATCTTCCCCTCTCCCTTCCTCTCTTCTCCTCTCCTCTCTCCTCCCCTTCCCTCTATCCCTCCTTTCCTCCCTCCCTCCCCTCCCTCCTTCCCTCTATCCCTCTCCCCTCCTTTCCTCCCTCCCTCCCTCCCTCCTCTTCCTCCTCTTCCTCCGAAATCTTTCTCTCCGTCTAATTCCCCCTTCCCCCTCCCCCTCCCCCTCCCCCTCCCCGCTAAACCATGCATTTGCCAGCAAGTTTTTCCGATGTGTGATTTTTTTTCCCTAATGGAGACTGGTGTCGTATTTTGGCTTGTTGTGGTTTTTGCAGTTTTATCGAAAGGCTTTACAGTTTTTTTATTTTTTTGTTATTATGTTTTTCTTTCTTTATCTTTTGTTGTCTTTTCTACTCATTTGTTTTTTCTCTCTCTTTTTCTCTCTCCCTCTCTCTCTCTCCCTCTCTCTCTCTCCCTCTCTCTCCCTCTCTCTCCCTCTCTCTCCCTCTCTCTCCCTCTCTCTCTCTCTCTCTCCCTCTCTCTCTCTCTCTCTCCCTCTCTCTCTCTCCCTCTCTCTCCCTCTCTCTCCCTTCCTCTCCCTCTCCCTCCCCTCCATCTTTGTTTTATT